>JAUKPP010119870.1:4533-15348 GCA_032273245.1 Phyllaplysia taylori
GTTTTGTTAGGTGTCTCAAACCCAGCTCAAGCCCCCCCCCCCCACCCCCCCCCCACACTCTCAGATTGTGAGCTACCGTATGACTGGCCTGTTTACTTTTGTTTTCTCGCCCTCTCCGTCAACGCCCTTTACGGCTGTACCCTACGCAGACCTACCCTTTGTCCCATCTCGTTGTTCCGAGGAGACCCGAAGACAATCGGTTCAGGTACGCGCGGGAGAAAGACCATAGAGGTGTCCAGTAAAAGCCCGAGGTAGGAGCAACCGTCACCTTGTCTTCTTCTAAAACAACCTTGTCTTCTTCTAAAACAAAAAAGAAAACCACATTTTCTGTCTCCGTATACCTCAGTCCTAACAGAAAGCGTAATTTTGAGAGGAGGAGCGAAGCGTCTAAGTGCGAATTTGAGTCATACAATCGAAGCGCAGATAACAAAAGAATTTGGGGCAAGTGTGAATGATGATCCGCGCTTGGTTATTGTAATTAGCGGCCGCGCTCGCAATGCATGGTGTCATGGATTGTTTCTCCTCTCAGAACGTAGGCTCTATGGTCCCAGGGGACGAGGCATGCGACCTTACGTCATGACCTCATTAGTATGTAAGAAATTATTTATCTGTAGGTTCGCCAGCTTTTTGCCTGATTAAGCCCCTTGGTATCAATGGAATTCACCCTCCTTGACGTCACTACTCTACCTACTGAAACTTTGATCCTGGATTCACCCCAATTGAAGTCAAACAATGTTTGGATGGCGGTATTGGTTTGGTTCGGTTCATAGATTCACGTTTGGTTTGGTTACCAGTTTTACTTCCCCTGCAACACTATAAAGTTATTTAAGGGACGGACTACTTCGATCCTGCCTGTCAGGGCCAACCCGGGCTGAGAGGGGAAATCCCAGCAGAAAAAATCCAGATAATCCACGCTCGGGATCGAACTCGGGTATTCCGCGTGACAGGCGAACAGTCTAACCATTACACCACAGCGCAGGTTTGTAGTTTTACATTCACTGCAGCACTATATTGCCATTTAAGAGACGGGGTACTTTGACCCTACTTGCCAGGGCCAACCCGGGCTGAGAGGGATCAATCTCAGCAGAAAAACGAAGATCGTCCACACTGGGGATCGACTCCTCGAATCCTCCCTTAGGGAAACTTAAGCCCGCTAATGTGGTTAAGTTAAAAAACAAAACAAGAAGAGGCTAAAACATCCGAGGCTGGTGCCTCTTTAAATATCTCACCCCTTACTAGTTAGCATCTGCGGGATAAGTACAGTTTCCAGACATGTAGCAATTTAATACGCACGAACTTACTGAAAACCTCTATAAATCCTTCTCGTTCTCATCACTTCTATTCCATACACTTGGCGCCGAAATGACCTTATAGCGTCGATGGAGCCGTAAAACCCCAAACAAACAAAACCGGCGCTGTGGTGTAAAGGTTAGGCTCTTCGCCTTGCATGCGGAAGACACCGGTGCGACCCCCGGTCGCAGACGATCATTTTTTTTTCTGCTGGGTATTTTCCCTCTTAGCCCGGGTTGGCCCTGACAGGCAAGGTCGAGGTAGCCCGTCTCTTAAATGACTTTACAGTGTTGCAGGGAACGTAAAACTAGTAACCAAACAAAACTATGAATAACTTACTCCTTACTACTACGACCTATTCATTGGTCAGTAAAAAGGGAGACAATAATGTGATGTCCTGGTGTAAGATCACCTGTCTCGGGGAACTGGGACGGGGGTAGACCAGAGAGTCTATATTTTAAGAGGAGAAACAAGCCTCTAAACGCAAATCTGGGTAATGAAATCAAAGCGCGGATAACAAAAAAAAAATGTGGCAAAGTGTTAAAGGGGATCCGCGGTTGGTTATTGTAATTCGCGTCCACGCTCGAAACGCACTGTAAGTTGTCACGTGCGTTTCTCCTCTCAAAACACAAGCTCTTTGGGTAGAAAGAAATGTCATTTGTGTTAGGAGGGGAACAAGGAAACAAATCCTTTGCTACCACCTCAGGCTTAAACTCAACAGCTCAATGGCTCTTCTCGCTAGCCTACCTGAGTCAATTGTCTACTGATCTCTTGAGACAACTAGAGATGAGAATGAGTAGGTCTGCTTAGTGTAGAGTTTTACAAGGCGTTGGTTAAGTTTACGCAAAGATGAAGTATTCAGGCCGGTCACAGGTGACAATCTAGAGATTCGCCAGGTGGTGGACTTGAGAACCTAACAAAACAAGAGTATAAAACTAAAAGAGGTAACTCTATATGAACTTCAGACGAAACAAAAGGCAGAGTTACCTCGTACTATTTTCAAACTTTTTAAAGTCGAAAGTGCGACATTTTGCCTAACAGCAAATGATTGAGGTAACATTTTCGACTCGTATAAACATGAAGATACATATGTAGTACAAGAAAAGTCTCAACTTTGGAAAAGAGAACTTGATTTATAGTGGAGCCTACTCAGCAATCATTGTTTGCTACCTGCATCCTTTCGGCATCGGCAGGCCTACTTTAAATGTTGTGGGAAAAATATCTGGTTGTTTTGCAAAGGGGCGAATATAATGAAGAACATAATGGACTGTTCGTCCTTTTGTTATAGCACCAGCGAAATGTTTTCTAACAAGGCGTGGACTTGTCTCCCAAACCTTTGTGCAAATAGTCATTGCTGGTTTGTTGACTTAACAGCCCGAGTAGTTTTATTTAACAAGTTCTTTGACGTAATTTTGATGACAGGTTTTAATGCATGATGGACAGGCCAGGTTAGTATATAAGTCTCGTGCAAGTCCCTGATGCTTCAGACAAGACGTTGAGTCCACCAGCAAACGGCAAAAGAGAATCTGTTCTTTGCACTGAAATAAATTTTGTTCCATTTCGTAGCTTCGTCCAACTTCCGAGTCCAAGTGAGTATCTAAGCGTGGTCCTGTCTTTTCTAAGACAACTATGAATATTTTGTAGTTTCAAGAATTGTAAGATTCCATGTAAGATTTGCTGAAAGTTTTGTTGGTCACAGAAGTGGAAAGAGCCTATTGGTGTTTCTATTGTTGTGATCCTATATTTCCTAACACTAAAATGACCTCACAGTGTCGACAGCGCCTTTAAACCCCAACAAGCAAGCCCAAAAGGTTGTCTATAGTTCTACAGTTTGCTTTCTGAACATTATCTCACCGCAACTGAGTGGTGCATGTTATGCACAATAAAGTTTATCTTATCTTATCTTATCTTATCTTATCTTATCTTATCTTATCTTATCTTATCTTATCTTATCTTATCTTATCTTATTGCATTTTCATTTCCCACCATTATTTTGCTCCACAGAACAATGACCGCCAGTAAAGTTCTCGTTACCCTTCTGTCCCTCTTGCTGATGACGTCATTGATCCTAGACGTCTCTGAAGCCTTTCACCACCACCACCATCACCACGGACATCATCACCATGGACACCATCACCATGGACACCACCACCATCACCATGGTCACCATCATCACCACCACTCCGGGCATCACCACCACCATCACTCTAGCGGTTTCAGCAGTGGTAGCCACAGTGGTAGCCATAGTGGTGGTTTCATCGATGACTTAGCGCTGTTCTCACTGGTTGGACTACCTTTCCTCAACAACGCTGCCGCTGGCAAATAGTGGGGCAGAAGACATATTGGCTCTTGCTCACAACAGTTCACTCCCTTACTCGCTATAATGCTAGGAAAAACCAGGGTTATTTTTTACTGCAGTGAAAATACGTAACAGATGTGCCCCCTCTTTTCGGGGAAACCCGCTATCTTTTCTATTTTTAACGAGTAAGGGATAGCTCTATTGTGATATCATGTACGCGTTCTCATTGCAATTTCTAGGCGTTACATGTATATCTATGTATTATAAAACATGTCTATAGTTTGTGTATATATCAGTTTTGGTTCAGAATATTACTTACATTCTTGTCATAATATTCTGGACAATGTACAAATGAATGTAAACACATAAAAAGAAAAAGAAAAAGTTACAATATGTATATCTATGTATTATAAAAACGTGTCTATGGTTTGTGCATGATATATGAATCTTGCTTTGTTCAGAAGATTATTCAAATCCTTGTCATAACATTCTGGACAATGTACAAATGTAAATACATAAAACGAAATAAAAAGTTACAATTGATGCTACTTGCATTGTACAAAATACAATTATGCACATATCGTGTTCCGCACGGGGGTTCATAATAGAGTTGAAATAATAAAGTTGTTACTGCAAAAAGATCTCTTCAATTCTCATTCACTTATTTTGCTCTAAACGACGTACAAGCCGAACTTTGTAGACTTTCTTTTTTGTCATTACTGCTCTATCACGTTTATTCCCTCTCTTTCTTCTCTCTTCCTTCTCTCTCTTCTCTTCTTTGTCCTTCCCCTCTCCTTCTTTGGTTTGGTTACCAGTTTTACGTCCCCTGCAACACAGTAAGGTCATTTAAGAGACCGGCTACTTCGACCCTGCCTGTCAGGGCCAACCCGGACTGAGAGGGAAAAAAATCCAGTAGAAAAAAACCCAGATCGTCCGCGCCCGGGATCGAACCGGGGTCTTCCGCGTGACAGACGAAGAGCCGAACCATTACACCGCAACGCCGGTCCTCTCTTTCTTTTCTCTCTTGTTAGTTTTCTTTTTTAATCGCTTATGTCTCCTTTCCTATCTCTCTCCTGATTTCTTTTCTCTCTTTCTCTCATCCAACCCCTCTCTCACTACCGGCGCTGTGGTGTAATGGTTAGGCCTTGCATGCGGGAAGACCCTAGATCGATCCCCGATCGTGGATGATCTGGGGTTTTTTTCTGCTGGAATTTTTTCCCTCTCATTCCGGGTTAGCCTTGACTACTGACAGGCAGGGTCTAAGTACCCCGTCTCTTAAATGACCTTACAGTGTTGCAAGGGACGTAAAACTGGTAGCAAATCAAAACCAAACCTCTCTCACTCTTCCTAGTTGTCACCTGCAGCATGCTATAAACATGGAGTGAGGGACACGGAGAAACAGTTATCATTGATATTATTATATAGAACAATTTGTAAAGCTTGTGTGACCGGCGCTGTGCTGTAATGGTTAGACTCTTCGTCTGTCATGCGGAAGATCCCGGTTCAACCCGGAGCGCAGGCGATCTGGGTTTTTTTTTCTGCTGGGATTTTACCCTCTCAGCCCGGGTTGGCCCTGGAATGCAGGGTCGAAGTAGCACGTCTCTTAAAATGACATTACAGTGTAGCAGGGGACGTAAAACTGGTAACCAAACCAAACCAAAGTTTGAGTGACTGATTCAGGAGTTCAATCCCCACGGACATAATACAGTGGTCCACACCTAAGATCCAACCGCTTTTGGACCCGGTTCGCTTAAGGTCTCACAGTTTTAGGAAAACAGAAATGTTACGATGTAAAAGTCACCCCTAAGGTCCAGCTTTAAAGTGACTAAGTTGCCTAAGGTCCGACATTTCAGGACATTTTTTCACTAAACAGAGACCCTGGTGCACTCCATTACACCTGGGTAAAGTTAAGAAAATTCCTGCAACGTGCCTTACTCAAGGACACAACGCCGGACCAGAACTGGAATTCGAACTGGCAAACTTACAATTACGAGTACGGCAACCTAACTACTAGAATGTCGTAGCTACAATCGCCCTGGACACCCCCCCCAAAAAAACAACAACAACAACAACAACAACAACAACAACAACAACAAAAAAACAAAAAAACAACAACCAAAAACCACACCGGGAGTATCAGTAACTGACACGGGTGTAGTGTAGAGAAAGAGCAATTTCTCACAAGGAGAGTACAAATAAACCAGTCCCTTACTCGACAAAAATAGTAACAACAGCGGGATTACCCGGATAGGAGGGGGCAGATCTGTACCTAAATGCGCTGCAATTAAAATAACCCTAGGTTTTTCTTGCATAAAATCAAGTAAGGGATTGGGCTATTGAATTTTGCCGATCGTGCAATAAGTTGATGGTTTGAATTCATCAACAAAGATACTTTATGCATTAGTTGATAACTCAGCTGTGATATTGCAGCTCTCTGTTTGTTTGTTTGGTTAGGGTTTTACGGCTCCATCGACACTATGAGGTCATTTTGACGCCCAGAGCCATTCCAAAGATTGGGTAGGAATTAATTTGGAATATTTGCCCGGTGGCGGCCTAGTAGGCATATTCTTTACGATCTTTCAACCACCAAGGGATCTTTAACGTGCGCAACGGGCACACGTGGCCTTCGAGATTTATCGTCCTTATCCGTGAAGACTAGGTGTTGGATCTTACGTACTCTAAAATCAGGTGTATGGTTGATAGACAAAGATAGATAGAGAGAGAGAGAGGGAGAGAGAAAGTAGATAAAATATGAGAGAAGATGAGCAGAAGAAGCAGACGGGAGGAGACTCGGAAGAGGATTAGGAGAGCAAGTTAGAGAAAGAATCATAGAGTAAAGTTGGAAGAGTAGATAAGGTAGAAAAGACGAAGAAATATATTTGGGGAGAAAAATGACTGCACTGCCCCGGGATCGAACCGGGACCATTGGCATGAGCGGCCAACACCATAACCTCTAGACCATGAGAGCCCCCTGTAACTGTCTCTCCCTCTATTTTGCTTTATCTCCCGCTCTCAATTCCCATCTTTGTGGACAACTATCTGCTGCATCTTTCACATAATATATTGTGCCCCTTTCTGCCCGGGTTAGCCCTGCCAGGCTGAGTTGAAGTCGCCCATCTCTCGAATGATTTATAGTTTTAAGGACGTAAAACTACACCTCCCTATGGAAAAAAAAGAAAGAAAAAATTACCAGATTTGGGATTACTTGTTAAATCCCATACACACGGAAGAACAAATAGGGTATGATTGACGTTACATATTTCAAGAGTTCATTCGATCAGAGAGCTTACATTACATTGAGAGGAGAAACAGCTTATGACAACAGTGATTTGCGAGAGCGGCCGGGGATAGCAATAACCAAACGCGGAAAGACCATCTTGCCACAATTTTCTAGTGCCAATTATATTTGAATATTCTCTACTCCCAAACCGGCGCTGTGGTGTAATGGTTAGGCTCTTTGCCTGTCATGAGGAAGACCCCGGTTTGATTCCAAGCACCAACGAACTGTTTATTTTTCTTCTGGGATTTTTTCCCTCTCAGCCCGGGTTGACCCTGATAGGCATGGTCGAAGTAGCCCGTCTCTTAAATGACCATGCAGTATTGCAGGGGACGTAAAACTGGTAACCATACCAAACCAAAGGAACTCAAACCAAGAAGTGTTGTCAAAGTAAGCCACACCGCAACCATATCGCTACAGTAAAATCATCTTGCCACAATGTTCTAGTGACACTTACTTTTTTATTTTTAAAAAATGTTGTCCCGTGTCTTGATTCTGAGGTGCCATTAGTTGTTTATTTATCTTAATTTCTCAAATTCTCAACGTGCGGTAGTTAGTGCAAAGTTCTAGTGTCACTTATATTTGAATATTCTCTGCACCCCAAAGTGATTTGGCTGTCGGAAAAGTAACTGGGAAGTTCCGGGTTCCATTCTCAGCTTGGGCTCGACTTGATGTTCTTTGAAAAGAAACTTTACACGGACTTTCCTCAGTTCGTCCGAGTAATCTTGAATAGTCGGCCCTAGACTGAAGGATCTTTTCATATTAGTTGTGGTTTTGAGAAAAGTAGAAGAATGAGAAAGATAGAGGGAGAGAGAGAGAGAGAGAGAGAGAGAGAGAGAGAGAGAGTAAGAGAAAAAGAAAGCGAGTGAGAGAGTTAGAGAAACAAAACACTTTAAAAAAATAAAGACTGAGGAGAAAAAGTAGATAACAAAAAGGAGAGGGTGAAGAAATCGAGGAGAGAGTGAGAGAGAGGGATGAGAAAAAGAGAGGGAGAGAGCGAGACAGACAGAAAGAGAGAGAGAGAGAGAGAGAGAGAGCGAGAGAGGGATGAGAAAAAGTGAGAGAGAGAGAAAAAGAACAGAGAGAACGAGTTGGGTGAAATAATATGAATGTCAAAACAAAGAGTCAGAATGAGTAAGAGAGAAAACATTAGGGTCTCATAGAGAAACAACTTTATTGTTAAGTTCAACAATCCATGTGCAATTTGATATGTACAAACGGATTACATCAACAATAACAAGCGCTCTCTTTTTTATCCTTTTACAGGTATGTACATTTGTACATGTACAGTTGAACTTACTCAAGCGACCACCTGTATAAGACGACCACCTGTAGAAACGACCACTTTCCATCAACTCCCAAACTACATTTCTTCTATACATTATCCCTCACTAAGACGACCACCTGTCTAAAACGGCGACTTTCTTCTCGATATTGAGTGGTCGTCTTGGACAGGTTTGACTGTACTTTCTTCAGAATATTATCAGGACTGTATTGCGTAATTCCCTGGACCGACTAAGCAACATCTATACACAGATAGGTTATACGATTTCGAATATTTATATACATGGTGCAGCATTTGTGAGCAAGATTTATCAAATTATTTTCTATCCCACTATTTGCCAGCGGCAGCAGCGTTGTTGAGGAAAGGTAGTCCAATCAGGGAGAACAGCGCCAAGTCATCGATGAAACCACTACTACCACTGTGGCTACCACTGCTAAAACCGCTAGAGTGATGGTGGTGATGATGCCCGGAGTGGTGGTGATGATGGTGACCATGGTGATGATGTCCATGGTGATGGTGTCCATGGTGATGGTGGTGGTGGTGGTGAAAGGCTTCAGAGACGTCTAGGACCAGTGACGTCATGAACAGGAGTGACAGAAGAGTAACGAGAACTTTACTGGCGGCCATTGTTCTGTTGAGTACAAACAAGAAAAACTAGAATAACAGTAATAGAAAAAAAGGGAATTTCGAGTTTTCTAGAGAAATAACAGACTAATGTGATACAAATGAGAGTTGTTTGTTTGAAGTTGTCGTATAATCATGTTCCGTTTTTAAAATAGCATGTTTGCATGACTCAAGAGAGCAAGAAATTGAATACATCTCGATTGAAACTAAAGTAAAAATACAAGCAATCAATAGGTGAAAAAACAAAACTAGACCCCCCCCCCCCCCCCCCACGAATTTTACGGAAACAATTACAATAGTAGGGAGTAAGTTTTTCATAGAGGCGTTAGTCTTTGGCTGTTTCATCCTTTCATTATCATTATCTTTTCTCTTACTTAAGACGGCTTCAACTTCCCTGAGACTGCTCTTTCTGGGCTGCGTGCGGAGGCACCTTGTGCTCATGAAAAGCTTCATCAGGCTACAGAAACAGAGAGATGATAAATAACCACCTTCATTTAAAAAATTAAATCACAAGAAAGGCCTCACCTTGGTTGAATTTCTGGTCTTGATAGGGAATTATCTGCAGAATTCTGATGTTTTCTGTTCGTCACTGCAGGATTCTGATGTTTTTTGTTCGTCACTGCAGGATTCTGATGTTTTCTGTTCGTCACTGCAGGATTCTGATGTTTTCTGTTCGTCTATCTCTGACTGGATGCGATGTGAGAGCTGAAGTGTCCAGGAACTTCTCTCGACTTTTATACATGGCCAGCAAAATTGTCAGGCTATTGGGACTTGTCTGTTTTTGTCTCAGAATAACAGAGAGTCAGAAGCTGAGATACATGAAGGAATGAGAATCACTTAAACCCAGGCTCTAGATAAGACAAGCAAAAAGACAATGTCTTCAGCTCTCACAACGCTAGAGTCAGTTCATCAAATCTTTGACGAGTGTATTGTAGTAAATCTGGTCTGTAGTACAGATGCCTATTGAAAAGAAGTCAAGAAGTTCAGCATTGTCTTCTCTGCTGCTAACTCTTGCCCATTTGCGCACCAACCAGTGACGTGTCAATGTCATTGTCTGTGGTGCGTTCTCTTGCTCCGTTGTCGGTACTCAGTGTGTTCTTAACGTTATCTTTGTGCCTTTTGTTTCTCTGCGGGTTCGGTAATCATGAAACAGAAAAGTGTGCACCGAGAAGCACCGCACCAAATACACCAGCTTTCTTCTATTTCTCTTTGCTGGTTCCCTTTTCACTGAAAAGAAAGATGCGTAGGCTACTTAGTTTAGTAGAACGACAGACTTACTTCAACTCGCTCTTTGTTTCCAGAAGATAAAAAAAGGACATTTAATTTATTGAATACTGGATGAGGAGTTGAAGTAATGAAGCCCACAGCGGTAAAACGGAGTAAGAGAACTTTTTCGGGTTCCCTCTTCAAGGAATTGAAAAAAAGATGTGTACATGTACTAACTCGACCTACTTACTCCCCCTCTCTACTTGTCTCTAGGAGTTGAATGGGACGACATTTACGTATGGGATGAGAGGGTGAATTGATGAAACCGTCAGCGGGAACAACAGGACATCATTGACAGGTCTTGTCATTCAGCCTCGTATATAAGAGGCTTAGGTCCGATCTAAACGTCCAGTAGGCGATGTTGCACTGCTGTGCCCACCTCGCCGAAAGACGACAGGTGAAAACAGACTGGACACCGTCAGCTGGTGTTCCGTACTGGATTGTGGGTCACAGGTCACAGGTCACAGGTCACAAGCAAAATCAGGCATGACTTCAGGGCTTAAAAATTACAGTCCAACTCATATTGAACTCGAATTGAACTCCTTCAAATATTAACATTACAACGGAACAAACCCATGCCTAGCATCACTTATTGTGTTTAGGGATTGATGAAATAATTCTTGATGGAAGCGCCTCTAACATAATTTGATGGATTTTACAATGAGTGTTTATTATTAACAACTGAACATGAATTACGTATATTTAAAGCGTGATTGATTTTGTATGCTTGGATTTCAATGGTTGGACGGGGGCCCCGACTCAGCCTTTAGTGCT
>JAUKPP010119981.1:0-15341 GCA_032273245.1 Phyllaplysia taylori
CAAAGACAGGTGATTTCATAACTTTGCAGATGTTACTCAATATGTTCAGATGTTCAGTAAATGGCATAGAAATAAAATGCAAGAGGACAATCATCAAAGTGGACTTCTTTCTTAAAAAGAACAAATGGAATCATTATGTCATATTGAATAGTGTAATAGAATAGTGTGTCAATTAATATATGAGAAATTATGTTTAAAAAATAGGCATACAGGACAACATATTATGAGAATGTGCATTCACCAAAGCCTCCTACCCTCTCTGCACACACAAGTACATGTACTCAAGTACCCTGTATATTTCTGTTCCTTCACAACTTCAAGATCACCAATGTTTGTTTTCCAGATCACTCAGGAAGAATTTGAGAATTACTACGTTGGAGTGAGCGCTTCAGTCGATAGTGATGCATATTTTGACCTCATGATGCGCAATGCATGGAAGTTGTAGTCAGCGTCATCTGTGTTCCGAAATTTTATGGGGGCTACTGGCGTAGTGTTGACTTGTTGAGCATGTGATGCTTGTGAATATACAGTAGTAAATTTATTTAACATTCATGATTAGAGCTACAGCATCTTGTAAGAATGAGTTGGTTGCATGAGGATTGCATGAATTTTATAAGTACATTGCATCGAGTTTCTTTCACAAGTGGTTTTCTTTTTATCAAAAAAGAGTGATAAGTCTACTCAGTTGGGGAAATGCTTGACTTTTGCTATCATTAGCCCTTTCCAATTTTAAATCAAGACCAAGTGTCAGTGTTTGCCTCATACATCAAAGTACAGATCAATCAATTTGGCTTAGGAATGAAATGTATGAGGCTGAGCGGTTTAATGCCGTGACCTCCGAACATGTGGTGCCACGCCATTGATGTGAGAAATATCATAAGTACGCAATTTAGGAATTAATTGATCACTGAAGCTTGTTTGAAAAATGGATGAAGTGAAAACACTTGTGAAAAAAACGGGGTGCAAAGAATTGCAAGACATTTAACATTCACCATTGATCATAAGGCTTTTTGCTTTATGTCACTTCACTCTCTTTTGCTCAGTTTCAAAGGTCACAGCCTTTAAGAAAAGTTTGTTGTTTGGTGTAAAGTTTTTTTCTTGTGATGTTTGAATGTTTATTTGATGAATGGAAGGACTGGGTTTTTGTATAAGTACTGAATGCTTAGTATGATCTGCATTGTGATTATCACCATGGTCATCACTGATTTTTTATTTTCATATTTTGCATTAGAAGTACCTCTTTTAAAAAAATCATTTATGCACCTTTTTAAGAGAGGCATTGGGTGGGTCTAAAGTCTAATAATGATAGAGTGAATGTTTCACTTTTTTTTTGTGTGTCTTATCTACGCGAATTAAATCAAAACTATGTAGGCCATAGTAAGGTATCATGTGCTCTTGGCACTCACTTACTTTTTAAAAAAATTTCTCCAACACTCATGTGTACGTTTTCACTTTTAGTTGGGTTTTTTTTTGTCAGTTCTTTAAAGATATTAAAGGCCACAATATTTTTTTGCTTTGATCAATGTTTTTGAGGGCTGGGTTTTTGGGGTTGGTTGTTTTTTTTTTTTTTGCTTCGTGTATTGTCTCAGCTTTCAATGTTTACCTAATTTATAGATGATCAGTGTTAGAAAAGATGGTGCCAAATGAGCTTGTTGGTTTTATTTGTACTTTTTATGTAGCTGATATTGATAGAAACTTAATGTCTACAAAATCTTTTTCTAGTAATTTACAATTTCATTTGTTTTTAATATACACCTTGTATTTCATTAGAGTCAGATGTTCTTATAATTTAGTTGCTAAGTTTCGTCTAGCCATCTAGCATTCTCATCTGGGTGGAGTTTGTAGATTTTTAGCTTCTCTTTGGTATCCTCAGAAACATGGCAAAGGTACAATCAAATGTACCAACTGTTGTGAACATGAAGGATTGTCTGAAGACTTTTATTGATAACTATTTTAACATCAACGTAGCGCGGCCACACAAGTAAATGCGAAATAGATTTGATTGTTTTTAGAGTTCTACCAACATGATGAGCGTTTCTTCATAATTTTGATGTCACCTCTCTGAAATGCTCTTGTTCTCTGGCATGACATTTGCTATCATCAATTTAAGTTTTTATCACGGACTTTCTACAGTCTTTTCTTTCCCATTGGTTCTACTTCTGGTGACAGGAGTTGTTGAATGAAATTGCCTCTGAGAATCAAGTTGTCATTGCTAGCCCTACTGCCAGTATCATTCAGTCTTTTGTGTTTCTTTGAATGTTCAAACAACATTTCAGCATTGAATGCTTGGAGCGTGCTCGTTATAAACTGAAGAGTTTGCAATTTTTACCTGCCTGGTAGTTGGAGAACCTGCGCTGATAAATAGGAATAAGTACATCAGACATCTTTACCCTTTTGTATATAATATATATATTGACATATTGGTATATGGAATTAAAATCTGTAAAATTTACTTGGTTTTCACATTTTATTTGTGATTGTTTGATTTTCTTCGAGATTAGAATATATATTGAAAATTAAATGTGAGCATCAGGGTCTGCATATCAAATTTACGAAATGTAGAGATATGAACATTTATTAGTATCCTGCATGTATTGCATTCATCTATGAATGTGAAAGATGCATGGAAAATACAGGTAAAAAAAAGACTTTAAAAATTTTGTCACAAGATCTACTCGTCAAGCCATGCACCCACCTGCTTGCTTCTCACAACATATGCACAGTGTAGAAATGTCCCATTGTGCGAATAAACCTCCAGCTTTATTCAGTAATTGTCACAAAATCCTCCTCCTTCCTCCCCCCACCCCTCCCCTGCCGAATAAGTTAAGTTGTGTGTCAACTGAGGGCAAAAACAAGTGTCACAACATTTTTAATAATAATAGCTTCACGGTCGGGCATACCTGAAAGACTACGCATTCCTGTCCACATCCCCCACAGGGATGAATAAAGTGATATCTATTTATTTATTTTATTTATTAATTTATTTATCTTTTGAAATCTCCAGCTATGATGTTTTCGTTTCATTTTGTTTTAAAGGAAAAGTGATTGGTTGGTGGATGCCCTTCATACTCTACATTTTTTCTAAGTGTTACTAAGCACATTTTTGTTAAAAAACGTAAGCCTGTTTTACCATTTTAAGGATTGAAAATGTTATTCTCATAGTCCATTTAGAATCAAATCAAGATTGAAATTTCAGCTGCATGATTTCATCAATATTTCATCTTCTCTCGTATATATAGGCCTACCATACATGCATTATATCCACTCTCTCCTTGTTCGAAATGGAAGACAATCCTTCTCCTCATGATTTATATTTCAGCACCGGTATATAACATACATGTATACTCTGATATATTCTAGTGTAAGAAAAGGTTGATTGGTACCTTATAGTTCATAAATATTCTTTTCTTTCGACTTCTTGATGTAGTTTCCCTCTCGAGTGACACTTGATTTTGCTCATCAATTACATCAACCAATCCAAGGCCAGGGTAAACATTCAACCAGCATTACAACATGCAAGTCCTCATTGTCGTTCTCTATATGCGTATGCCCTGAAATTTTGCAACGCAAAAGAAACAGCAGCAGACGACTCAAGAGTGATCACCAACCATCATTGGGTATTTCACTTTGAGACAATGCAATGAATGCAATTTAACATGTAGCCTCTATATTTTCTGTTGCATGCTGTAGTCATGTCACATACATGTACTCGGCTCAAATCACAAAGAAGCAATTCTCTTCAACTTGATTTGATTTTCCCTGAGGCAATTTTCGACTTTATTCTTCTACCATCTATTCTCTTTTCTGCTTACTTTTCTGTACCTGCACACACACCTCTTGCCTTTCCCCCTGATCTTTGAAAGATAACTGCATGGATATATGATTATGATAATGAAAGTGAAGCTTGACTACATGGCTTTTTTGCCTATCATGTCATGTTTTTAGCTGTGAGTTTTTGTCATTTGTTTACAAAGCTTTCATTGACAAAGATGTCCTGATATTGCCTTCATTAAAAAAAATGTATGAGAGAACTGAATATACAATGCAAAAGACCTTGGTCAAGACTTTCATGGACTTGGTGTACTGTACAAGTGAGGAATCAATCAAGCCAGCATTTATTACTGACTCAAGGCTGTGGTAAGATGCAATGTGTCATTATTTGTTGTCTTCAGCTTTGACTATGTATTTTGTTGTTTAAAAGAATGGTTACCATGGTTACCGAGTTGGCTTGACATTGTCATTTAGTTTGAAATTTTTAGAGTAGAGCATGTTACTTTTATGTAGTAGGCTATGTAGTGTCTAGCACACTTAACAATCCACAGTGATCTAGAAACAAACATTTTCATAGGCTTATGGCAGAATATCAGTAGATCTATTCCCATTTTTAACTAACAATAATAAAGAAAAATAGTTATCAATTTTAGCAAAATGCGTGTTCTTTACAGACAGTAAAATCTATGGGAAAATCTTTACATCATGTATCAATTCTATATGGCAAGATTAAAGAAGAACATTAATAATACATTAAAGAATCTGAAAAGCAGAGTGGAGTACCTCGGTAACCATATTTCAAATAGTTGCAATGTTTTTTGGGTTTTTTTTGCTTCATTCATCGATTGCTTTAGATTTATTAGTAGATATTGTCACTTATTGTGTAACAAATTCACTTTTCAGACCTCCATCACTAAGAAGAAGTTTGTTCTGACAAGCCTTTGTAGGGATTGCAAAATAATTTAGAACTTCCACAAATATATTGCACAATTGTATTAAAAGAACTGGATTTATAAAACCCTTGGTTTAGCACGAAATGATACAAATGCTCTGATTCTGATATTGACTCACATTGAGGATCTAAGACTAAGAATGGAGAAGTGATTACTACTTTAACTATACTGTGTCAATATTTTTTTCAGATCACGAAGGAAGAGTTTATCAACTACTACGCTGCTGTCAGTGCCTCAGTGGACAGCGATGCTTACTTTGACCTTATGATGAGGAACGCTTGGAAGCTATAGTAGAAAATGTATTTTATTAGTGTTATTAGAATGACGTCAAAGATGTTAGACTTGAAACCAATGAAACTGTTCAGGTGCTGAAATATAGGGACGAGAAGTGTTCAACTACACAAACTTATTGTCATTATGAGGACTGTGTGCTAAAACATTATTTGACTAATGTCTTGTGGAGCAACAAGAATTCACACTCATCTAGATGTGCCTTGATGCTCACTACTGCATAAAACTTGATAAAGCTAATGGACAGAAAGTAGGCTACACCAGGCTTTTCTTCTGCAACAAAATTGTTCATATAAGTCTTGACACTAATACATTTTTTCTATGAACACTGTTTGTGAATAAGATCAGAATACATAGTATGATACATAGAAGGCCTAGTGAAAGTTCTCCGGTTCTATTCACAAAATTATCGAGACCAAGTAAAGACAAGGTCTTACTAAACATGATTTCTGAAAGACTGGATCCTCACTTCTCAACAGTGCAAGTTATGTTGCATTGCTACGATTGATCTTTAGATAATGCTTGTCAACCTTCATCTTAGTTCTCCACCTGGTCAATATCTTAAAGAAAAAACATTCCATTCACACACAGAATGGTTACTATTTCTGTGTAAGAATAGAAAGACTTGTTTTGTCAAGTCTAACCCTCTTCATGTCATTCATCTGCACTCTCCTTTTCAAGGCTAGAAGATATAATACTGTTGCTCAAGATCTCTAAAACAAATGATAATTCATGTCAGTGGTCAGTCAATAAGATTTTGTTTGGCACGACGGAGGATGATGGGCGTACATTGGCTCCACTGATCATGGTGATGGCAATGTGCACTCATTTTCTCAAGTCATCATCTATTCTTCATCTTGTCCCCGGCTTTCTCTTTGTCAAGGGATGGATTTTGTTCTTTTGAACTAAACTTAGTTGCA
The DNA here is from genome assembly GCA_032273245.1 of Phyllaplysia taylori. Taxonomy (NCBI): domain Eukaryota; kingdom Metazoa; phylum Mollusca; class Gastropoda; order Aplysiida; family Aplysiidae; genus Phyllaplysia; species Phyllaplysia taylori. Next base: position 5,936 of record JAUKPP010119981.1, read on the forward strand.
TTCTTTCTCATGTAAATGCCTCATACTGATTTATAATGCAACCTGAACTTTCACTGATATCTCAAGCGCCATTTGGCAAAGTCAACCCTGCTCATTGAATGAACACCTTTCTCCGAACTAGGCCTACATGTAATGAGATTTCTGTCTGTAGAATAAGCAATATTTCTGTGAGTGAGGGAAATTGAAAGCAAGTGAGGAATTGTCATTGAGCTGCAAAAAACAGCTACTCATCATGTAAAGTTGTAGGCCTATGGGTAAGAAAATACATTTTCTGTTGTTCCCTACCCATTAGCTGACAGCAGAAAATTATACAGTAAATAGAAAGTATGTGTATTAGTGGACAACTGAAGGATTTTATACATTCATGCATTCATCTTTGCTTTTTTTTGCAGTTCAATAATGAATTTTACAGTACTTAAATCAAATTACGTGTAGTCTAATGGGTGCTGCCATATCATTTGGTTCGTTAAAATGTAAGGTTGGGTCTTAGCATTTTAAATGTAGTTTTTTTTTCTTCAACAAAGTAGGCTAGAAAATCATCCACCATCCAATGCATAATACACTGTATGTAGAATTTGAATAAGGTACCGGTATATGTATACATTTTTTTTTATCAGGTTGACTCTCCACCTTGCTCAAAGAGTTGTTAAACAGTAATAAATTTTGAGAATTCAGAGCCCAAATACGGTATGGTAATTAAAGTTAGTAACTTGCAAGATTAATTTAAACTTCAGTAAAAATGTTAAACCACCTAGGCTATTTAGTAACTTGCAAGATTAATTCAAACTTCAGTAAAACTGTTAAACCACTAGGCCTAGACCATACTGACTATACACTATTGAACTTCCAAGGTTTCATATCAGACACATGCAGCAATCCAGTATTTTCATTTTTTTAAAAGAATTTTTAATCAGAGAAAATGAGATGCTAGTGAATAGCATATAATTTGATTTTTAATCATTTCAGATATCACAAGGTGCTTTTTAAAAAAGAAATTAGATGGATTTCATATTGTGACAATTATTGATGTCTGCCTACATGGGGGGACACAGTGCAGATGGCAACAGCTGCTCTTGTAATTGCCATACCGGTATAACTGAAGGAACAGAACAGAGAAAAAAAATGTATTCTATGATTTCAGCTTATAAAGGGCGAGCATATGTGGAGATTTGACAAAATGAGTTACCTCTTGGATTTTAGTCATGTCCTGCAAGTTTGTAACAAAATTATTGTTTTAGAATTATATGTTGAAACAAAACTAAGATTTGAATTTGAATGAGGAGGGTGGGGAAGTACAGTATTGAGAAAATTGAGATAAAAAAATTTCTAAACAGAAAGTGAGCCAAGAGTTTTAGCGAACAGTAAAATACCCACAAGATTCGGATTTTTGAATTATTAAAGAAAGGATAAAGAGAAACGTTCGACTTGAACATGAAGAAAATGGCAATAGTGGAGGAGAATCAATCATTTTCACCCCCACATTAAATTTCCTTAGTTATCTCCTTTCACAGATTGCAAGAAGTAGGCCTAACTCATTTTGTCAGTTCGCCCCACATATATTGTACTTGTAATACGTCTATGTAATGTGTAGACATGAGTTACATACATGTAATGAGAACTCTGTATTTGTAGTTGTGGGATTCTACAGAGTTCCAGGGCTATCCTATTCCACAAGTGGTAGAAACTGACATTAATGATAAGGTTATCAACTCTGGAAACACAACAAAATCAGTAGTCTAGATTTTACATTTCAAAAACAATTTATTTATGAAAGCAATGTAACATCAATCCATAAACTCAGATTCATACAATACCCAGAGAGTAGATACATTTCTCTTGCACTCATGGAGATGAATGATGACATTGTGCCGCCTATGGTTTATGACTTGTCTCTGCCGAGACATGCCATAGAGACAAGACGAGTCACACCACAAGTTATGTACATTTTCAATTTTCTCAAGCTTTTGACATTATGTACAGTGAAATATTTTCACAGCATGTTGTCGTTTGCACTCCTGTGATTTTCAAATATTTTATTAAACAAAATAATAAAAAAACAAGATGTATAGCACATTTGAAGACTCCTGGCCTTCAATATTTTTTCTTATCTATGAGTCCTCTCTTTCTATGTAATGTTACTTGTTACTGGCATTGTTTGGTTTGGTTTGGTTTGTATTTTTGACATCCCTTGCAACACTATAAGGTCATGAGAGGGACAATGTTTCAGAAAAAAATACCGGAAATATCCTATGTGTGATAGGTGAAGAACCTAACCATTACACCACAGATGGCGATTGGAAATAGGTTGAAATCCAGGCATTTTATAGAATCTGATTACCTAACAGTTCTATAAAACGCCTTGTCATTTCAGGCAATCTATGAAATATCAGTTTGCAGCAGTAGACAAGCCAAACTCTAGCAAGTTTTCATGGCAAATCTAAATAAACAACAAAGACCACTCCTAATCGAAAGAAATGTTTCAAATAAAAAATTATAAGGCTCTGGATTTGTAAACAAGTAAAAAGTATTTCATATATTGCCTGATGGATTTTATGCTTTTTCTATAGAAGGCCTTATTTCATACCATGTTGGTAACATATTCTATTCTATTGATAAGGCATTTCTATTAAGAAGACCTACATGTCATATGTACACTCTTGCTATGACATACCTGGGATAAAACACTGTCTTTTGAACAAATGTTTTGATTGGCTGGTTTTTGTTTTATGCCGTTTGTAACATTGTAAGATCACTTTGAGGCAGGATCAATTGACACTCTATCCAGACCAAATCAAGCTTAGAGGGACACGGCATGCCAGCAGAGAGACAGAGACATTAGTCCAACACGGGGCCAAACTTTCATCCTCCGCATGATAGGCGAAGAGCCTAATCATTACATCAAAGACGTTGGTGAAATATTTTCTGTAGTTCCAATTCTACACTTGATTGTATTGCTTGACAGCCTGTCATCACACACCTTAACAACATAGAATGCTCCAATGTGTCCCTTGAGGGTACAAAGTAGCAGGGTTGTACTGTGCATGTAGATGATAGACCTACATGTCCGCCATTGTCAAAATACATTTCTGCACTCTCATTCATACGAAGCATTACACTTACATTCAGAAAATAATACATGCAATGTCCAATCTCTGTTCCCATAACATCTCAGTTTGTAGCCAACAGTATCAGAAAAAAAAAGAAGGAGCCTATCATCTGTGTGAGACCGAAGTTCAGTAAATATATTTTCACAAAATCTGACAAACCACTTATGACAAAAAGCAAACAGATTCTATCTGTTGAAATGCACTGTGCATATTATTTACATTCAGGTCATCAGTAGTAGTGTTTTTAGTAATGAGTGGGTTATTTATAGAGGCGCCAGCCTCAGCTGTTTTAGCCTCATCCAGGTCATCAATAGTCAAATTACTTTCTGCACCATCATTCACACTAACAGATTCAAAACAAATACAAGCCATATTTCCTAACTCTTGCCCTATTGCTTGCCGTTATTTGACAGTGCAAATACAGAAATAATTTTGACTGTTTGAGAAGTATGTATACAAAATTCATCTGGGCCACTGAATTCAAATTCAAATAACATAAAGAGGTGTTGGCCCTCAGTCGCACACATGAAATGTAAAAAGAACAACATTACATCTACATTTATTATCTGCCCTCCTTAACTTCCTCATCACTGACAGGTCCTGGTATTTCATTGAAGTTGAGGAAATGCAATCTTCCCACGTCACGTCTTAGGTTTTTTACCGAGTACTGTGCACCTGGGGAAATAGGAATAAGTTTTTAAACAAATGATAACTTTTTGACACAAAGAAATAGGTACATAGTAATAAAATCCCTTTTCTCCACATAACATTAAAAAAGTTCAGGGAAAGTGGTGCCCAGGAGGCGGGGTTGTGGAGCGGAGGAGGGCTTTCATGCATAAATATTTCAATATCCCACCAAAGAACGAAATTGACAGAAACTATCTGTTTTTCTGTGCAGTAAGACAGGCCTGCATGCTTTTAGATTTTGTGAAGAAAAATTAAAGTCAGGATTTGGCAGCGCCATCCAAGATGGGTGCATTGTGGAAGAGACGTTTTAAATAAAATACACACATTCAGGTCATACAAGAAGGCAACAAAATGAAAGCACAAATACCGGCGCTGTGGCGTCATGGTTAGGCTCTTCGCCTGTCATGCAGGAGACCCAGGTTCGATCCCCGATCGTGGACGATTTGTTTTTTTTTCTGCTGGAATTTTTTCCCTCTCAGTCCGGGTTGGCCCTGACAGGCAGGGTCGAAGTAGCCCGTCTCTTTAATGATCCTACAGTGTTGCAGGGGACGTTAAACTGGTAACCAAACCAAAGCACAAATCTTGCTCTTAAAATTGTCTTTATGGGAAATATTTCTTATACATTTGTATGTTCCCTTGATGACTCCCTTAGAGATGCCAACAAAGTCAAAATATTTTACCGATCTTATCGAAAAACACAAGAAAAAAAGTTTCATAACTTCAACCAATATTCAATATGCAGTTGATCTAGACATACCAGTACTTTAATGAAGGTGAAATGTGTATGCATCATAATAAAGTGAAGGACAGATTTTCGAGAGGACTCTTCTCTACATCAGGCCCGTGATTAAGAAACAAGACTGTATCTATCCCTCCAACTCCCTGACAAAAATGCCTCGGCTGTTTTAACATTTACGTGTGAATGATAGTCTTGTGGCATAAAGAAAATATTTTTTATTGCTATCAGGAGAGCCGAATGACCTTTTAAAAAAACCTCTAAATATTCCATAATCATTCCATTTGCTTTCTACATCAACAACTTTTCATCCCTCTTGTAAGATTTCATAACAATGGTGTTGGATTGTTGCCGATAGATACTGATAGTTTTTTTAGCTTCTATCTTACCTCTGGTAACAAAGAAATCATCGCCAGTTTCCACAACTGTTGATATGTCATTTACAGTGAGACAAAACTTGCCATACAAGATGTTGTACACCTGTTGAGAAAGAATTTTCGTGGGTTAAAAATTTGTGAAAAAAGCAAAAAAATATTATGCTGTTTTGGGTTTTTTTCAACACACAAGAACAATCTTCTGTAGAGAGTGAATTGTTGATGTTAATAGGTAAGCATAATAAAATCTAGTATTCTATTGAATGTTTGGTCTTTTCAGGCAATGAGTCTAATACTAATACCTATTTATTTGGCTAAAGAAGAATACCTACCCAAGATTTACTATGCATAAAGTGTTACAAAACTTTGCACGACAGGCATTTGTCATCATATAGGAACAGGAAACATGTTAATGGTTAGTGGACACTCTGGTGTGGCTTGTCCATTTTTCTTCACTTTAAGAGGTACTATTGTCTTAGATTTAATCAATGAAAAAAAGAGTCTGTGACTTCATAAAAACTTGAAATAGAGAATTTAAAGTACAGTAAAACCTTGTTAAACCGCTAACCACAGGACCATTAAAAAGCTGGCGTTATAGAGAGAGTGCAGAACAGGGGAAGCTATAAGCATATTGGACAACATGATGAGCTTATTTACGTAGTTAACCCTTCTTATGATGTGTCATGCACCTCTCTGCGTGTCCAGAGAGATGCGGCGAGAGAGGGGAGCTTATTGATTGTGTGCATTGACACACTGGAGAAATGTACGCTTTGCCAAATGAGGCATAAGTGAGAGTGAAAGTGGGTTTTGTATCACTTCAATGGTTTTGAGCTGGTGGTATGAAGGGCATTATTTACTATGATTACTTAGGATTAGTACTCCATGAAGTACTGGCAGATGGCGGTACAAAGAGTTACTTCACTGTTTTTACATAGTAACCAAACAGTACCACAGCCAAAAGCAGGCGGTATGCGTGAATGGCGGTCAATCGGGGGAGGGGGCAGTATGACAACCTTTCACTGTATTTTTATTTTCCATACATTTTTAGGCTCAATGTAGAAACAGGATTATGAAAGCTTATAATCAATTACTATTGACCCAAAACTCAATGTGTTGGCTCAATCTCGATTGTGACCCATGCAAAATCTCTTCTGCAGGGTTTTCCATAATGGCCACATATTTGTGAAATTCTTTCTCCAAACACTAACATTCTGTAATCCAAAACGGCTACAAAGTTGACTGTTTCCACAAAAACGGGTAAAAATAACACAGCCAGAAAACATGACTTACCACAGTCTGCACAGCTTGGGAATAATGCTTTTCAGCCAGTGGTCCCATATGAAGCTCTCCTGTAGAAAACTGAGGCTGCTGTAGTTTAAAGCCAACAGCAATAGACTCGGTTCCGATCAGAGGGGACAATTCTGCATTTAGCCATTGCTGGTCAGCTTTTCGAGAAACGAGATCTGTGGGAAAGTCAAAAACAAAAGTAACTCCGTGAAAACACTCATTCAATGCTAGACACCTTAAAAGATTGCAATTACAACAGTTTCAGTTTCGAGAGTTTAGATGATTATAAAACACAGTGCAGCAGTGGTTTGGGCGAGCAGACAAACAATTTTACCTGTGTGGCTTTTCGTGACCACGAAGTGCCTGCGGATGTATCACACAAAGAATAACCCTCTGGAAAACATAAGCCTACTTAAGGAAAAAATAAATAATAAAAAGGCTAAGACAGCCGAAGGCTGTCGTCTCTATAGATAAATTACTCCTAACAACAACACCAGCAGTGCTTGCATGGTACTGCTGGAACGATTAAGCAAAATACATATAATGACATGGGACCCGTGCCTTCTGTAGAGAACCCATCTACCTCACAGTCCTGGCCTTACCCCTCGCCTATCCTCGGTATATTATAGTATGATTCTATTGAACATCACACGAGGAATGTATTTTAAAATCCTTTTTGTTTCTATTCAGGCTCCTTGGTATAAAGTCTGAGAAGTTCAAGGATGTCATGAATCTTTTACTTTTATAATATAAGAAAAGTGCATTTTGTCTGGGTCATTCCTATTTGCCTACTTCCATTTTTCTTCTTTTTTTAAAAACAATTTCAGTTTATTGCCCTGGGTCATATTGTAGAAGCAATATTCTTTTTTTTTAAAAAGAGCTCCCATAAGTTTTCCAATATGCCACAAGGATATGTGAAAGAAAAAAACTGTTCCAGTTCGTAAAACAAAATTGCTTTTGTCTCTTTCCATAAAACAAAATCAAACTGTCACTAGGGCAAATGTGGAATGACCACAAAGATTTGGTTTGGTTTGGTTTTGGTTTAACACCCTTTGCAACACTGTAAGGTCATTTAACAGGCACGACCTCCAAATTTTACACCCATCTCTGATAGGATGGGGGTCAGAGCCATGAAAACTCTGAAAAAATCCCGGTGAACCTCTTAGGATTCAAATTCCGGACCTCATCATTTGTAGGCAGTACACTCCCGCTCAGCCACAGATGCCCCCCCCGCCACAAAAAACTACAGTTTCAAGATACATGTATTTACCTAGAATCATCTCCACATTGCTGTCTGGGTCAACCACAGGAATTTCCGTGGTAAATGTAACATCCTTCTCAGCTGGAAAGTGGCACGAGAGACGTTTCTGTTTGCCTTTTGCTGGAACATTCAGGGCTTTCACTGAGGATAAACATAAAATTTCTCTTGATATTCATCATCATCATTGCCTCTCTCACCCTGGACCAGGGTATAGGCCACGAACAAACACTTCTCACTTTTCTCTATCCTGGGGTAGTTTTTAAACATTATTCCTTGACCTGCCACTTCTCTGTACATCATTTTCTCTGTCTCTTTTCCAGGTTCCACTTGGCCTACCCCTTGATCTCTTACCCTGTGGATTCCAATCCAACACTTTCTTTGTTGTGTAGTTGCCTGGTTTCCTTGATATTGTGTACATTGTATACTTCTCGACCGGCTGGAATTTTTCCTACACACACAATTTGAAACAAAGCCATTGTAAAATTTAAGTTATTACAAAAAAAATTACGAAACCCAAGACCAATTCTATGCTTGGTTAAGGTTTTAAAGCAGCATCGACACTGTAAGGTCATTTCAGTGCTAAGAAGTAGACTAGGACAATGTTAGCAAATAGAAAGAAGTTTGAGCAGACCAAACCAGAGTGCTTGCCAATCACACACAAATTCTATGAAAATCTGTTGACAGCACAAACAGAAGGGAACAACTCCATTTCAAACAAACTGACAATATCTTAATGATTTATAAGAAGAACCTGTGCAACATAAAGAAAACTCACATCTGCGTTGCTTAGTCTGCTTCTGACGCTGATTCTCTTTCGCTTTCAGTTTTGCTTCAACCAGAGAAGGTTGGATACTGTCCACAATAAATCCTTGACCTATTGAAATACAAAAACACATGATGTCAAACCATTAGGTCGCAATGATACTCCGACATGTTATAAGGTATACAGTAGTCTCTACCTAGATGCACGTTCCGATCAAACGGACGCTATATCGTAATGATTATGACAGATTTTTTACTATATATTTTGTGTGTATAAATGCATGCTCCACCTAAATGCATGTTTTTCCATACCTCTCCAGTGCTGTGGATTTAGGCGGAGACTACGGTACTATTGTTACAGTTGTTTGGGTAATCTTTTATAATCTGGAGTGTCAAATGACCAGCTTTATACATTGGTTTTGACTCACTCACTCACTCACTCCCTTACTTACTCACTCGTCCCTCTCAAACTGTACCCCCATTTTTCCACAGAAATCAGACAACGTAATGTACATAGTCATGAGATATTATTAGGCCTACATGTGTCACTAGACAAAAGACTTGATTTCTAATAGTTAATAGACAAAGGACTTTATTTCTAATGGTTACTAGTTTAAAGTAAGTTGTTTATAGAGGCGCAAGCATCTTTGGCTGTTTTGGCCTATCTAACGGTTACAAAAGAAAATTCCAGTATACCAGTGCTGTCTCTCCTGTAAACGATTTCTTCTCCTTTGTAAGAGCTCAAGCGCTTCACTTTAGTTCTGTGTGACCTACGAAGCCCTGCATCATTTGTACTGTCTCGTGGACGAACTGGAAAAAAAGAAAAAAGTAGGTTAATTAACTGCATGATGTAAAACAATGATATACAGCTGAGCAAAGAACAAAATTCAATAATCATCATGGCTTTAGAAAGCTAATATACTGGAAAGAAGCATGATATTCAATTTCTGTTTGTTTTGTAAGAAGTGAATGACATACCACTGAGCAGTGCGAAAGCTCAATATGGCTAAAAGAAATCCAAACTTGTTGAAAAGAGGCAACCCAGATTCAATTAGTGGCTCCGGTAATGAATTTACCCTGACACATAATTAGATTCAGTTATACTATTATATCACAGTAGTAGGCTCCTTCTGTCTAGACAGACAATGGCTGCGCCTTGGAGTTCACAACTATGAACATCGTCTCGTGTGAC
>JAUKPP010120092.1:0-15334 GCA_032273245.1 Phyllaplysia taylori
AGACAATAGAGGTGCCTGTCACAATGTCTGTATAAATATTTTTGTTTACTCGTGGTAAATATGTGTAAGTCCTTTCTTGCTGGGCGTGTGAGTGAATGTACTTGTCAAATGTATTAACGTTTTCTACCATTGTATCGACCAAATCAAATTTCTCCATGGGAGATGAATAAACATTGTCATTGTCATTGCCATTGTCATTTGTTTAGTTTTGGCTTTGAATCTAGTTCATGGTGTTTTATCATTTATGGCAATGTGATGAATACTTTTTCTGTTGCTATTGTAAATTATGTAATGTTTCCTGACAAAACTATTGCATTACTCTTTAAAGGCCAAGAATCTTTAATGATTTTTATATCCTTTGAAAGGACCATGCTGCACTCATGCTGAATGTATTCATATTTCATTTAGACTAAAGTAATATGAAACTGTCTTTGATGAAACTTAAAGTGAGTATTCCTGATTGAAAACATCTTTATGTATCATGCTAAGAATTTATCATTTTATTCTGTTTTCCTGTTGTTTCAGGAAAGCATCTCCAAATGGACGGAAAGTGGTCAAGTGGAACGTGGAGGACACATTCAAATGGTTACGGAAAAGACACAACTGTTCTTATGATGACTATTTGGTAAGCGGCAGTAAGCTTAGAACAGAATGATTTCATCTTATATTTTTACCGGTTTACTAATACCGATGCTTCCCTTTTGCGCGCGTGGGGGGGGGGTGATAAAACTAAACTTTGTGCTTATCCTTATTTGCGGAGGTTGATTCGAAATGTGACATTACAATGACAGATAAGTTATTATGATCTTCAAGAACCAAGGCAAACACTTTTCACATGACACTTTTTTACACATCTTGATTTGTGGCTTAAGCTAAAAAGAAAAGCTGGTGCATCTATGTTTTGAGTAATCGCAAGCAAGCATGTTTTAATATCTTAATATCTGTCTTGCTAAGTCTAGATAAAAAACTCAATGTTCTCAAGCTGGGTGGAGAAAAGACTGGTTGTAAGAACACATACTCAAAGAAACTTTCGAGTCCAAAAGTAATTTTCATCCAGACAGAAATTCCAAGTATATTCAGTCTTATGATCTGTCAGTATAGTTTAGAATATGATTTTCGACATCGTAAAGTGAAGGTGTTCTTGTGTTGAGACTAAAATTGAGTACCACTTCACCCATATCCGCAACACAGGAACGTTTGACTCACCTGAAGCGTCAGTGCGAGCCCCATCTGTATGAAGCAGCCGAGGAGTCTGTGAAGGGCATCTGCACCAAGATCTACAAAATGTCCTGTGAAAATGTGCAGAAGGTCAACGACAAAACCTGGGAAACCTTGAAGGAACATAACATCACAGGTGATAATAGCTCTACGGCTGCCTGGTCCTCTATAGACTCATGATCAAGAATGGAGTTAGGATGTGAGAGCTATGATAAGAGTAGCAAGGGAATGTTTTTAATGTGTGCTGAAACTTTTTGTACTTTTTTTCAAGTACACTTTTATACCAAGAGTGTTTTGTTGAATTTGCATTCATTGAAGTGTGTGTGTGTAGAAGCAATGGCGAAAGTCTTTTCTTTCACTCATAATGTTTTGGAATGTATTTGGTCTGAGAAACGACAAAGAATTTGGAGGAAAACTATCCTTTTTTTTTTTTTCGACATTCTTCAGCTTTGATCACAAAATACTCAGACTCTCTTACTTTTGTGAATAATAATTTAATAGAGGGAAGAGGGAATAAATATGAGTTAGACACAAGAAGAGGGGTTTGACTCAACTTTATGTGTTATAAAAAAAGCTCCCCCAATCTGACCTTTGACTTCCCTGTGTGTCTCCTCAGAGGGGAACCCATTGCCAGAAGCTTCCAACCCCCGACTCACTTACTGCTATGCGGTACAAGTGAGCGTTCCATCACCTCGACTGCCAGTCGTGGATCGGATCCTGGAGAATGAGATTGCTCATCTCAGATACAAGAATGAGACACTCAAGATGAATCAAGAGCACTTCTGGAAGATGGTGTGTACTTTCTCACAGAATTCACTCTGTCAGACAATTGATTGTGATTTCCTTTAAGTATGCCAATTTTATCATTCTTGAGTTTAGTTTTTTGTTTGTGCAGCTTCAAATTTTTGCGAGGTGATAAGGCGCCATCAGCTGACTCGCTGAATAGTATAATGCTCCACATTGGCCTCACAAAAATTTGGAGGTAGCTTATAAAAAAAACTAAGCTGACAAGTGGCTATTCATCCCTTGTGATGTCCCTTTGTGAGCTTAATCTATGATCTTGCACTAATTCCGCGCCAAAATGATCTTACAGAGTGGATGTAGCCGTAAAACCCCAACCAAACAAAGAAACAAAACAAACTGCACTAAATATCGTCACTAATTACCGTTTATTATACTTCTCTATTGGAATCTGGGTGGGAACAGGAGCAAAATATTTTAAATTGGTCGTGGTTTTGATTTCTCAAATGCTGGAAGAGTGACCTCTAATTTAAGACCAGTGTGCCATTTGAGTGTAAAAATGAAGAATTTTTGTCTTTTTTTTCTATTTCAGGAACAGCTTTATGGTCTGAACTGTCGAGATGACCCCCGGTTTGACAATTTCTTGGCGAGGGTGTGGTGCATGATGAAAAGATATCAGGTATGAAATGGAGTTGGGTATTGCTAAAGTCTGTTTTAAGTGTGTGAATGTGATGGAGGCCGGGATTGTTTTTGTTTGGAAAAGAGATTACTATCATTGCATGTAGTGTTATGACCATTCATTTCATGATGCTTTGTTTGAAACAGTATGTTATCTTATGAGCTTAGGATTGAGGTCAGAGATATTTTGCAATGAGAAGCAAAGCATATATGTTAGCAATTGATTTCTGTTTATGAAACTTCCAACCCTCGACTCACTGCTATGCGGTACAAGTGAGCTTTACAATCATAAGATTAAATTCTGTTCCCGCTCCTTAGATTGAAAAGATATATCGAGTCTCACGATTACATAGGTCATATAGAACGATTATTATGTTATTCACATTTATTTCCATTTGAGATTTGGCTATGGGCATATATTTGTCATGTCTTTGTGTAACCATCTTTGTTAAAAGATATTCAGTATCAAATTAGCCTCTGCCCTTTTCCTTTCAGACATACTTTGGCGTAAACCCTAACGAGGGAAAAGGTAACCAAGGGGCCCTGTCTCCATCACTAATGGAGAGTCTCCATCGAGTGTTTGGGGTCACCTTTGAATGCTTTGCCTCCCCACTCAATTGTTACTTCAGGCAATATTGCTCAGCCTTTCCTGACACAGACGGCTACTTTGGATCTAGAGGGTGAGCATTATCTTCATTACATTTTAAGAATTACAGGATGACCAGGAAAAAGAACACGAGACAAATTTAACTTGCAAAAGTGTCAGAGAAGAGTGCTCTCAGAATTTGCCCTGATCTCAGGGTCTGTACAGTCAAACCTGTATAATACGACCATCCAATATCGAGAAAAAAAGTGGTCGTCTTGAACAGGGATGATATATAGAAGAAATGTAATTTGGGAGTCGGTGGAAAGTGGCCGTTTGTGCAGGTGGTCGTCTTGTACAGGTGGTCGCATAAGCAGGTTCAACTGTATATAAAAGTTGGTGAAAAAAAAATGGTCTGAAAGTATTGTATTTCTCTCCAAGTATGGTGCATACACTTTAGAAAGGTTTGCATTTTTTTTTCTTCTCAAATGGAGACATGATAAACCTGTTCAGTCCACACATTTTGTGGAGAAAGTAATGTGCCTTTTTGGTACTCTAAAGCAAAAAAAAAAATCTGTCACTTTCAAAGCATACACATGTCACTACCATACACATTTCACTTTCTCTCTCAACAGTGCAAAATTTTGATTATTTTGTTTCAGTCCTTTCCTGGACTTTTATCCGACAAGTGGCTCATTCGAGGCAAACCCTCCGTTCTCTGATGAACTGATGGCAGCCATGGTGGACCACATGGAAAGTTTACTCGAGGAGACGAATGAGCCTCTCTCCTTTATTGTGTTCATCCCAGACTGGAGAGATCCGCCCACAGAGGCCCTTATCAGGCTGGAGAGCAGCAAGTAAGTGATACAGGCTATCTTGTTGGTGTAGCTGACACTGTTCCCATTCTATAGTGGAAATCTCGCTACCTTCGGTTCGTCTGGCTTTTCCTCTACCATCCTTGGGCTCAGTTAAGCCTATGAGATAATTTATTTGTGAGTGGTTGGTTTTTTTTCTATTTTAATTGCATTTTATTCCAAAATGATAAACAATTTGTGTGATATTCTTTTTTAAAGAAAAATCAATAAGGAGCTTCAGATTATTTTATCTTGAGCCTATTAAAAAAATGTTCCCATGAGCATGCCCTGAGCCCTGCTAGTTTTGCTCCCGCCTTCGGGGGTCGCGTGTTTCCTCCCTCATGTGAATTTCCTCCGTTGTTTTATATTCCTGAGTGGCAGCTACATGTTAGGGTTTGAATGTTCGGTATGTGCAGATTTATTGTTTTAACATGTTGTAAAGTAAGGCTATAAATCTTGAATATATCAGGTAGCTACCCAGAAATGTGAGGATTCTTTTTCATAGGCTTGTATTCTAGTCATTTTCCTTGATACGCATTTAAAGGATTTCTTTTACATGTGATCATTTTAATTCCCAAGTTGAAAAGCACTGCATGAGCCTCACTGCCTCGCATATCTTATTATTCCAGGTTCAAGAGAAAACAGTTTATTTGTCCTCCATTTGAACACGAGTACCGTCATGGGTTCCAACATTTACCATCAGCAAAGTAAGTGAAACTGTTTTATCAATATTTTGTGTTCCAGTGGGTTTTTTCACTTTTATAACTTCCACAAATGAACCCTTTTGTTTTCTTAAGTCTTTGGGTTATTATGTCTTCTCATAATGAGCACCGGTGCTGTGTTGTAATGGTTAGGCTCTTTGCTTATCATGCGGAAAGACCCATGTTTAATCCCGGTCACGGCCCATCTGCGTTGTTGTTTTTTTGCTGGGATTTTTTTCCCTCTCAGTCCTGGTTGGCTCTGACAGGCAGGGTTGAAGTAGCCTGTTTCTTAAATGACCTTACAGTGTTGCAGGGGATGTAAAACTAGTAACCAAACCAATCATAGTGAACTCTACAAATGAACAGTTTTGTTTTCTCGAGACCTTCATAATATTTCTCACACTTATGAGTTTTACAAATGTTATGCCTGAAATATAGTAATACTAGTATTAAAAATGAAGAGGAGAGCATGCATATTATCCTGATAATAAGAATGGATTTAGTAATGAATAAGCTGTCCCAAACTCATAAAACAGACGGTTTTTCTTATTACAAAGGCAGATCTGCTGCTTCAATGCACTGCAATGAAAAGAACCATTTTTTTTAGCATAAGTACAGATGCACAGATTACTAATCTTACTAAGGGTGAACATACAAAGTGAGTCTGCTTGCACTGGTTATGACAGAGCTGACCATTTGCAAGTGGACTTTTGCTGTTTTACTTTTTAGTGAGGTCAGTCCACAGGTTTGGTGAGGAGAAGGTATTGAATAATAATATAACAGATTGCATATATTTAGCGCATTTCCCTGCTCGAAAGCAAGCTCTATGGGCTTGCATTTATTTAGCGCATTTCCCTGCTCGAAAGCAAGCTCTATGGGCAATCACTATTACCCTATCAAACTTCTATTCTTATTTCTTCATCAGATGTTTTTCCAATTCCTCGTCTGAAATATGCCAGATGATCGAATTAATACCATTGCATTGCTATTTTTTTCCTTCCACAGAAGTGAAATGAGTGCTAAAGCTGTGTTCGGAACTCTGGTTGTGTTTCTGCAAAATGACGCTGGCTTTGCCAAATGGGAGCCAACACCAGAAAAGATTAAGGAACTCATTCTTGCATCCAAACCCAAAGACCCAATCACAAACCCATCTTCGCCGTCTTGATAAGCCATGTGTTATCTCACAAATCGCCATTACACCCTGCTTTGTATTAGCCATTTCATCATTCACCACCACCACCACACTGCCACAATACCACCATTGTCCCAACGCCACCACTACATCACCTCCACCACCATCTCCAGAATCATTACAATCACCACCACCACCACTATGACCATCACCCGCCATCATCCCTTCACCTCTCCCGCCCCTCGTGAATTCTTCACTTGATGCTTCACTGTTGTAGCAGCCCCTGCAAGTGTCTGAGTGCCTTTGAGGACACGAGCAAGTCTTGTGTGTGGATACCTCTGGAGCAAGTGTGTGAGTGATGAGTATTTATCCCGTGTGAACTGCGCAATGTGATCTCGACCTGTATGCAGCTGACTGTTCGGTTGGAAGATGCGTGTCATTCTTGTGTTCTGATGTGTGATTTGCACCATTCTCAACATGGCTGCCTGCTATGTCCCGTCTTCAGTGAACTGCTGCCTGCAATTGGACTTTTGTACTACGTGCTCCATGCATTCTTGAATTGTAGATATTTATATTTCAGTTATCGTTTTATGGTTTCCTCCTTGTTTTGACATGTTGTGAAGTAAGGCTGTTTTTTAATGTAATCGTACATTGATGTGCTCTCATTGAGAGGGCTGATAGCGGCACAAGTCCTCTCTCTCTTTCTCTTTCCTACTCGGTTCTCAGAATGTGGATATTTTTTCCCCACATTTCACAGGAAGAGATTGGTGATAATCAGAGAATAGTAGAGGTAGCGTCCCAAGGAAAAACATAGCAAGTCCGAGTTATTAAAGAACATAATCTAAGTGAGGGTGTGATGACATGTGCATGACATATTAATACTTGTTTCTACTTCTACTTATCTTAGTATAGTAAATTGTGGTAATCCTTGAAACATATTATTTTTTTTTAGGGGGTAAGGGGGGAAAGCCCTTTGCATGTTAGCTTAGTTTCTGTATAAAACAGGTAAAAAATACCGCTGTATTCTCTTATAAACTCTTAATTTATGAGTGGCTAGTTTTTCCTTGGGACGTTAGAGCTGGTGTAGTACAGTGGTGCTGATTTCAGATTTGTTGGTTTCACCTTTATGTTGCGATGTTGTAACACACTCTGTATTATTGATCTCTATGAAATACTTTGTTCGCAATCACAGTTTGAATGAAATTAAATTATTTGCCTCAGTAATTTTTACAGGGATATTCCCATTGATCCATGTTCTGTTCTGCTCAGTGTATCACAGGCTTATTTCTTCCATTACCCTGATTTTCCACCAGTCTTTAACCTGCTTCTCCGTACATCATTCGCACCAAGATTTCACCTAGGTTCTCATGACATTTCTTCTTCTGTAGTCACTTCGCTTAGAAAACCTACTACCTGACGGCAGACTATCAAATGTGACGCAAAATGTCCATGCTCTATCTCTGTGTGGTCTTATTATCCATCCCAATGTGATCTATTGTCTGTTTTTTTGTGATCTATGCTCTGTCTATATGTGATCTATTGTCTTTTTCTTTGTGATCTATTGTCTGTTTCTTAGTGATCTTTTGTCTGTCTGTTCCTGATCTTGACATTGACTCTGATCTCATAGGCTCATCTTCTATTATGATAGCTATACTGTTCTCACTGCAATACTTTGCATTTTGGTCTTTGGTATGTGTGATAAGGATGGCCTTGTAGTCCAGATGTTTATTTACAACATTGAGGTACTGAGAGTCAGATCCAAGTTCTAGTTCCAAATTGTGTCATTTTTCTTATTGACTTCCAGTTTTTAATTTTCCTCAGTTCACTCAGGTGGGATGTAGTAGGGGATGAATGGAAAAAGGGGAAAATGTGTTTGAGCAGCTGAATAAAGGGCATCCCATTTTGTGTGTTCCAAAGAGGTTTTGAAGCTTCTTAAATTTAGCATGGAGAGGCAATAATGACCTATATAAAATGAATGCATCCTTCCACCATAAAGGAGAAATATGAAGGCTGTGTGGGGAAAACACAGACGAGGATGAAAGAGGCTCTCCAACAGAGATACTGCAATCTGGGATCCCAAAGGGAAAACAGATGACGTTGGGCACATTTGTAGATATTTGCCATTCACTTACAATAATTAAGAAGAGAGAGAAATAGATTTAATAAATAAAGAAAAGCTAATTTTTTTTTTTTTCAATTGAAAGGGGATTCTGATGGAACTTTGCTAATGTTCTCTAGTCAAGGTCCTAAAGGTAACAGGGTGTCCAGCCAAGTCGGATTTTGGTAGGATTTTTAGGCTGGTCGGAATTTAGTCGGAAAAGAGCAATCTAAGTCGGAAAAACTCTATGCTGATAAAAAATTCGAGCACATAGCAAAAGCAACTCCATGTAGAAGTAGCTTCCAAACGTGCGACGCATTCGCTCCCAACTCTCTCTGTGCCATTGACCTTGGTAACCTGACTGCATGATGGTCAGGGGATGAGTCTTTCTCTCTCTCTCTCTCTCTTTCTCTCTTTCCATCTTTGACTTTGGATGCACAAACTTCTCCTCATCTCTCAGCAAGGGCCTGTCAGCGCTCAGAGGTCACCAGGGTCAAGTTAGCAATATATGCGGTCTCTGCTAGAATATTGCAATCTAGATATTATTCATTTAAACTATTCTTACGGAAGCACTGTTCATTCAGATAAAGTAAATGGAGATACGGAGAGATTCATCTATGTATCGGTATCTATTTTAAAGATTAAAAAGAACTCATTACAAACCACCATAAGACAAATTTTAACCAAAACCTGTGACATGTCCATTTTTTTTTTTTTTTCCCCTGCGACCTTCATATCATAATATGAATAATTTCTCAAGAGTTTAGGGAGTTTCTTTTCTGGTTATATTTTTTTTAATGCTGGTAATTGGTTGAAAATTGAAGGGAACCATATCATATTCATGTATGATTAATGAAAACTGCCATGGCAGTTTTACCTCCAGCATTATTCTTGTTACGATCTTCAGGATAATAATGTCTATTTATTATTGAAACAGAAAGAGTAAATGTATGATATATTGAGTAAGGGATGAATATGAGATTTTGTGTCAACACATTACTATATTGGTTAAAGAGCCAGCAAGTTTTGATCTTGTTAGTAGATAAAAATAGTGTAGGCTTCTAGAACATTTTCAAAATGTCGCTTTGTTCTTTTATTCCCTCACCTGTTTTTCCATATTTTTGTAAATTTTGACTGAGACCAGCATGAATGTGCTCAATATTTGTGGAGTTTTTCTCTTTTTCCTTTTTGAAATGTTGCTTATGTTCATATTTTATGAGGCATGTGTTGTGGGTGTTTGAACATGAAAGAAGTTTGAGTAGCAGTGAAGTGGGGGTTCATTCCTGCCTAAACCAGTGTTGAAACAAAAACTACGGGGACGGGGGGGGAAGCCATTCTTCAGTCTGCTAAGGATTATCAAAGATGCAGCTGTTACTGGCTAGTACTGTCTGAATGTGAAAGGGGGAGGGTGCGGGGGCAGGGATGGACGGGAGCTTAAGTCCTAAAGTTGTCCATATCTACACAAAGTAATACTCAAAAAATATAAAAGCATAATTTTCAGGCCAAACTGTTTTGAGCACACAATTAAATTTTTTATCTAGTCTCAAAAGATCTGCTTTCTGTTTTTCTCCCTCCTGCAATCAAGCATCATGTGCTGATGTGTCATGATTAAGTTGAGGAACTTGCCTCTAGTTGAGCTGTTTGCTGAGATGGATTTTTTTAACTGTTCCTAATATGCAATCCTTGTGGTTTTGTCTCATGGTCCGTCGGTCGGAGTTGTAACCTCCCTCCGATGCCCTCATCTACTTGACTGCAAATGTTGTAAATGGACTATTAAGTTATTGTTTCCAAAACTTAGTCAGGCAATTGTGTTGTAAAACTTTTAGAGAAAAAAAATCACGCACCACAACCTCAACAAACCGTATATCATAATTTTAATGATGAATGTGAAAATGACAAATGTGGGGACGGGCAAATTATTGACAGGACCCCTGTCTTCCTCAGGCCCATGAAAATGTACATAAGACAACAACATAGAAAACAGGAAGTGAAACTTTTAAAGATAAGTAAATACAAATAGTTAATTTTGTTGCTATCATGTGGTTGTTTTCTTGATGTCCTGACTGGGTGGTTGTTCTATGTTGTTGAATGTTAACCAAGCAATCGAATGGGCTGTCCTTTAAGTGGGACCGTAATTTTGTACAGAAATGAGTATCAGCGAAATGATGATCACTCTCACAATGAATTGATTTAACCATTTTGTACATAGCATCATGTGGAGATTTTTGTTTGTCACGTGCGTCCATGGTGCACATTGTCCTTATCCCTCAGACAACTGATGTGTCGACAAAGATAGAGAAGCATGATCTGTTTGATCTTGTCACAGGCACGAGACAGTTTGGGCACTCTAGAACAGGCTAAATCCTGTAGTTTATTGTTTTTATACATACCAGAAGAAAGAGATTATGAATGTAGATGTGCACATATTAATACTGATGATTTGTTAGAAAGGAACAGGGATAAGCTTTGTACAGAAGTCTTGTTAAAAAGAATGTCGTACTTGAATGATAAATTTTCTATGCCCAAACAGCTTTTTGTCTCTCAATTGTGTGCACTAATTGAAATCATATTTGTATATTGACGATGGTGTTAGTTGGCACTGTGATTTCGGAGGAGAACACAGAAGAGCCTTTTCGTTGAAATTGTGCATCTTGAAAACTAAAAGTTATAACTGTGGCTTGTTTCTTTTACTGGGATCCTTGATAAGTTTTAGCAGTTGGACACATTGTATTCAGTAACAATACAAGTTGATCCCATGAACATTTTTTCCCCACTAGTGTAGATGTTTACTTCGTTTACTTCAGATTTGGTAATTTTTTTTCTTATAGATGTTTTTGCATTCACACATGCTTTTTCGTAGTCCAGTCACACTGAAGCAAACCCCGAAGAATTCTTGACCAATCGCTGCTAGTATTGAAGTGATGGAGAAATATAGATATGAGACTGCATGTACAACAGGGTAATCTTGAATGTGCAATTCTTAAATGCATAGAAATGTTGAACACATGGTATTTCTTGCCTTGTTTGTGGAGAGATTTTGAGGAAAATTGCGCCTTCCTCATAGAAGCAAATACCTCCACACATGCAAACCCCTTCCTTTTCTTTTGTCTCAGTCACCAGAATTGCCACTTAGAGTATAAAACTATTGCCCCAGGCCTTTAATTTCATTGATCTGAGGGTTTTCCTTGTAGTACAAAAAACTTGTGTAAATTATCTAAAATACTGTTTTCCATAATCTTCTGGACAAAAGAATTTATAGAAATGCCAGAGCTGGAGTAAGTCACTGCCAGAATGTGTTTGGTACCTCTGTCTGGGTGTTGGATGATCTTGTTCTATAAGGAAATAAAGGGAAAACACCATGCCTTCTCACCCTCGCCTGTAAATTTACATTTGGTCAGCTGCCCCATCTCCCAGGATGGAGTGCACTATGTATCTCTGTAACATGTGTATATATATCATTTACCTTGTGTACCATCAGATCTGTGTGCCCATTTCATATAGTCAGACTGCAATGTACATACACATTTAATCACCGTATTCCCAAGTGGCATCAAGCTTGTATGATCTCCTCATTCACTAGCAACATGTTGAAGTAATTTATTTTGTGGTGTGAGAGGCAGAACCTTGGAAAAGAAAAAGAAGCAAATGCCTAATAGTAATAGTACTATGCTGTTTGCAGTTATATCATGTTTTTCTTGTTAGATTTCAGCACTCGTTTACACTAAGTGACTTTATTTAGCCAGTTGTGTAGTGGGAAGGGGGGGGGGGGGGTGGCATCTGGGGCTAAGCAGTAAAGCACCTTTCTACAAATGAAAAGATCCTGAGTTTGAACCCTGAGGGGGTCACCGGGATTTTTCTGAGTTTTTATTTCTCTGACCTCCGTCGAATCGGAGAAAGACGAAAAATTCAGAGGTCCGGCCTCTTAAACAGGGTGTCCAGTGAAGTCGGAAAGTCGGATTTTGGTAGGATTTTTATGGGCTGGTTGGAAAAGTCGGAATTTGGTCGGAAAAGAACGATCTAAGTTGGAAAAAGTCCACTAAGCGAATAAAAAATTCGAGCACATAGTAAAAACAACTACATGCAGAAGTAAGGTTCCAAACGCGAAGCCTTCACTCCCAACTCACACTCTGCCATTGACCTCAGTAACCCGACTGCACGATGGTCACGGGACGAGTTTCTCTCTTTCTCTCTCTCTCTCTCTCTCTCTCTCTCTCTCTCTGTCTTTGAATGCACAAGCTTTTCCTCATATCTCGGCAAGCACCTGTCAGAGGTCACCAGGGTCACGGTACCCATGCACAAGATGGATTGCTTTCAGCTCTCTTCAGGTTTCTGCTCTATAATATTACCATCTAATATCATAATATATTTTAAACTATTTTTCGGATTGAAGCGCCATTTGTTGAATAGTAATTGGAAATACGGAGAGATTCACCTCACGTACCGGTTGGCCTATCTATTTTAAAGATATTTTAATATTATAAGCCACCATAAGAAAGACTGAGAAATACATGCGATGGTATGGATGAATCCAATGCAAACTGTTGCATCTGTCCTGTCTTCATCTCACTGACCTCTCATCACCCCCTGCTGAGTAGTACGCGTGTTCAAAGCGAATACACTGCATGAGGTCCCTTTAGTTATGATAAGATAATGGGAATCGAAACTCGAGGCTTTTCATGCGTCACTGTTTTTAACCAACAAAAATAAGGAATGACTGGAATCAAAGTTACGCGGATGTGGAGGTGGGCATCCCTACCCATACGGTTGGTCGCGGCTAATCCCAACTGAATCTAATTTTTTTCCCACGCATATGTGGTCAATTTGGGGGTACTTTAACTCTAATGACTAAAGCACGGATATCGAGGGCTTTTTTTTTCTTAACCAGTCAGATTTTTGCAGTTCCTGTGATTGGCAGTTGTAAAAGTTATGCGCATTTTCGTGATTTATTGATATTGAATTTTCTATCCAGGGTATGTCACATTCTGTTTGCCCTATACTTATTATATTTTTGGGTGTAACTTGTATCTTTATCTAGATCAGGATATTGCATTCTCATGTAAAAAATGTGTTAGGATTTTTTACCCCGAGGTAGGATTTTTTGGGGGTACATTTCGCTGGACACCCTGTTAAATGACCTTATAATGTTGCAAGGAGTGTTAAACATTAAAACCAATCAACCAGTCGTGCAGTTAATCCCTTCTCTGCTTCACTGTATGATTTAGATTTCATATGTTGCAAAAAATGCCATACGCATGCTTGTTTGTTTCTAAGTAAGAAGAGAGTTAATGCTCTAAATTTTGGCATCCAGCATGATGGACTAGTTCATGGATTTCTTTGTGAATTCAAGTCCATAAAGTCAAATTTTTAACCAATGACCACTGCAATTTTTTATTAAATTTTTAACCAAACATACGCTTTAAAATGGTCGTAAAAGCATATTTACACAAATGGTCATACAAGCATATTTACAGCCTTCAGATGAATGAAACATTTGGTAAATTGATAGATCACCTACCAATGAAGTAAATATTATGAGCCTCATAGAGAAAATATTTTTACTTCTTGACCCATCCGGGTTTTGCCATTGCTAAGATTTTCGGGATCACTTTTTTCTCTCCTCTGTCAGATTTGCTACATTTGGACTTGCGTGTACAATGAAGTGTAATTTTTGGCATGATAGAGCGAATCTCTGTTCTGACAACTGGAGTTTCTGAGAGCATTGAAGGAAAAAAAAAAAAAAAGAAAGAAACGGTGCTGAAATGACATTATGGACTCGATGGAGCCATAAAGCCCAAACATTCAAGTAAAAAAAATATATCAAGGTGATTTGACAGTGAGACTCACGGCTTCGACGAAGGATGAACATTATGAATGATGTGAAAATGTTTGGCTTCATGCAGTACTACCTTGTGAGTGTGATGGTTTGCTGTGTTTGTTCAGTTTCTGCCCTACTGATGTGTAGATATTTGAGCCTGGTTCTTTGCCCCGAGCTTATCAGCATGCAAGAACTGATGAAATCTGTCACTGCCCTCCTAGATCTACGCTGCCACTTTCACAACAGAAGGTCCAATTTATAACACAGCATTGGGCTGAGGGAAACAAGACAAATTTCTTTTCTTGTCTTTTTTTATGAGCTCTCTGGTGCATGATAGTCTCAAGTTGTCCCAGATGGGAATGGCTTGCAACTGTTAAGGTTAAGACGGCTGGGGGTACCTGGTGTTAAATGCACTTTAAGTCCTTTGCTTAACGTTTACTTCATTTTGCGAATCCTAGTTTGTTCACTTTTGATACTTGTGTTTGTATTTTTCTAGATTTGTCTTTTTCTAAATCCTGGAATCTGATACCCTCACTTTACATCACTATGTACATATAAATAATATCATGACATATCATGTGGAGAGAGAAACTGTACAAAGCAATCAGTGGACATACCATGCAGTGCTTGCTTTTTCATTGAACTCATGAAAGGAAAGGGGGAAATTTTATATGAAGAAATGTTTTCATAATGTTTAGTTCAATATGTAATGTTGAAGTATGCATAATACTGGGCTAGGAGGAGGGGGGTTGAATAATGATGATGAGGTAGAGAGGAGGCTGTATGTTGGAGGCAGGTTGTGGATTATTCTTATATGTATTCTGTTTATTTCTCTCAAAGTCAGTGAAGAAATTATTACCGTAATTGATCTTGAGTAGGAGTCATGAGATTTGTGTTTTTAATGAAGTCAGCATCACTCACTTTCAAAGAGAAATGGTGAAAAGATGGCTGCTAAACCTTGGTGGCTTTCAACATTGTTCTTTCTTTTTCTTTTTTACTAAACGTTCGGCAGTATAATTCATTATCAATTTTTTTTTTTATATGGATATACAGGTGTTGGGACACAAAAAGCATTCATAGTAAAAAATTGCCTGGCAGTTAAGAAAATGCTGATAACTCTGTACCCCAGGCTTTGATGGAGTCACCATGCACATGCGCAAAGGAGTCTAAAATTCTACAATTTTAGTCTTGCCATACAATACATAGCAATTTCAATTATTTAATTGAAGTTGTATAGTTTGATTCAGTATGGAGAAGAAAGGGACAACTGCTTTTTTCTTTGTTTATTGCCATTAATATTATACTCAAAAGTTACTTCTGATTGCATCCATATTCAGACTCTGAGTTTGTTATTGTCTTTGTCATTTTGCTTTGTCAGATTTTTTGTATTGTTCCTTCGTGGTTTTGGATTTTTCTTATGTAAAAAAGCTGAATGTATGACTTGTTTACTGAACTGTATAGTGTATAGGAGCATTTTATCCGTCAAGGGAGGAGGTGTGTGTGTGTGGGGGGGG
>JAUKPP010120203.1:0-15334 GCA_032273245.1 Phyllaplysia taylori
ATAAACTTTGTGTAGCATCCTTGTAATGTAAGGCCTGTTTATTGCCGTTTGCTGGGGAAAATAGAAAGGCGAGGCACAGTGACTGACCGTGGCACTTGCCAGCCGCTGAATGGGATGGGGATGGGGAGTGGGGGTGCAGAGGTGATGCCCACGGCACGAGACGCGCTGGTCTGTGAGGTACTGTCGTGTGGGATAAGATTACATTGTGTAAAACCTGGTGTGTCGCAAGGCACCATAGGAAGCATGTCGATAAAGAAGAGTAGGCGGAACAAAAGGTCGATATAAGAGGAATTGTTTAGTAAAGATATTGAAGGAAATATTCGGGAATTGGAAAACCTGTCGATATGTGAAAATGTCAATATAAGTGGATTATACTGTATAATTTACCATGAAAAAGTGTTTTCAAATGATAAAGAAAGTGGTGGGGCACAAATTACATGTTCATAGCAGTCCTTGTGATTGCCTGACATTCGAAAAAACGGCAATAACTGTTTCTATTGACGAGGACCTGATTTGATAAACTTGCAAATCAGATGTACAGTCAAACTTTCTTTTACTTTTACTTTTTCCACTCATGAGACCTTTATGAATTTGACAGAAAACCTGAGCTCAGGCCTGGACCTGCAATTAATTTCAAACTCTTAGAACGCATTTGTATTGCAATGATATGAAATGAGGCCCTCGTCAATTTTTAACAGATGACAGAGTCGTATTAGTATTAATAAAGCTTTTTAGATATTTTCTCTTGTCTTCCATTGGCAAAAGCTATTGATCTATCTGGAATAGGAATCGAGATGTTTGTGATTTAGGAAGCCGAAGTCGTCTGCTCTTGAAGAAAAATTGGCAATGAACTGGCGTTAAGAGTGTGATGACTTCTTAAATCATTGTTCACCCTGAAATGTGTTTTCAACTGGTGGGTATTTGGGTATACTATAATAACCATATTTACATTTGAGTTTGCCCAACGGCCCAGATTTGGCAGATTTGGACCCACTGAACCCATTAGGGCTACTGTTGCATCGAAGTATACAGCCTTTCCTGAGATAACCATTTTCTAGATTAATTGAGCAACAGACGAAAAATTATTTTCTCTCCTATTATATTTGCTGACAGAGTGGTTTTATTATTATTATTAGTTATTAGTGAGAAAAAAACAGGAATAAAGTGGAATCAAACCGTGTCTGCTAAAATACTTGCCATGCTGCTGGGATTTTTTCCCTCTCAGCCCAAGTTGGCCTTGACAGGCAGGGTCGAAGTAGCCGGTCTCTTAAATTACCTTACAGTGTTGCAGGGGATGTAAAATTGGTAACCAAAAGTAAGTTTGTGCAGGCAGTTATTTCACTTGATTTGAAAGTTTTGCTGGTGATCTTCACACACACATTTTCCTGATTTCTGTCTTGGAATAGAGGTAACTTTCCCTATTTCAGTCCATGAAAAGTTGGCAGGTCTGCTACATATGGTTGTTGACAGCACAACTACTAAATAACGAGGATGTTTTGTGTCAGAGCTGATGATGATCTTTCATTTTCAATTTTCACTATGTCCAACAAATTTGAATAACATCAAATTTATGATAATAATATATTTATTGTTGGCACATTAGCTTGGGACATTATGAATGGGTCCCTAAAATTATCTGAATATTCCATGCATCATGTATAGAAAACTCTGAAAGATTGTAAAAATAACACACATCCAACTTTAACCTTAACGAATGTCAACATTGTTCTTAATCACGGAAACAGTCTTCATAGAAATCATCAATCGCCTTTCTCAGAAGATCAACATTCGCTCTATGTTTCATCAAGAATTTCCCTTCAAAGTGAAAGACGGGTATCTCATACTTGTAAGCCTTCCACCACTGCTCATTTCCTGGCTTGGTGATATCCACTTTTTCCAGAGTAACCTGTCATTGAAGATAATCAAATATAGAGAGAATTAGTAATCTCTAACACATAGTGTGAAAGTCAATCACTTCAGTAAGTATAAACCGGAGGGAGAGAGAGATGGGTATACTTCACATTTTTCTAAAATTCAGATATCTTTTTCAGCATTTTAAAAAAAAAATCTTTAAAATCCAGAAATTGTTTTTGAATTTACAGAATATAAGTAGCCTACATTTGTGTAACAGCTGAAAGAATACATCTACTAATATGCGGCCTTAGGCTAAATGATGTCAAAGGACAGGATTTATTGAGAAGTGTTGTGCCTATATCTAAAAACGAGAAACGTATTAATGCACTCAATAAAAAAAGATACACTGAAACTCTGATATGACGAGATTGTCAGGACTGGCCCAATGTCCTTGTTATTAACAATGTCTTGTTAGATCCTAGGTGTTTTAATTTTAACAAAGAAGGACAGGGATTTTCTTTTTCTCTTGTTACAATCCAGGTCTCATTACATGCATTCATACCCGTCTCAACCGAGGCCTAGCAAAATTAAAATTCTGTATTCATTAGATCCAAGTTCAACTGTAAAGAATTGAAGGTGCCTAGATCAGACGTAATGCGATTGATCAAAGGGGCAAAGCGTCCTCTTTAAAACAGGTTAACTGTTTGGTTTGGTTACCACTTTTACGTCCCCTGCAACACTATAAGGTCTTAAGAGACCGGCTACTTCAACTTTGACCTTGCCTGTGGCTAACCCGGGCTGAGAGGGAAAAATCCCAGCAGAAAACAACGCAGATCCTCCTCACTTGGGATCGAACTCAGGTTTTTTTCCATGATTGGTGAAGAGCCTAACCACTGCACCAGAGCACCAGTAAGCATCTGTTCAAATATCCCAAACTAAAGTCAACTACATGAAGTTGATTTCACTGGGGGAGGGAAAAAACGATGAGCTCATCTGAAATTCAACTTATAAATGAATATATAAAGTAAAGAAAAAGAGTGATTGGGACTTGAGAAAATTATCATTGTTATAAATAACCAAATCAACTAAAACTATTCCTAGGAACTGAGTGAGAGTGTGACATGAAAATGGGAGATCCCATCATTCAAGCAATCTTTCGCTGGTTTCTAGTTTTAGGTCTCTTGCAACATTGCAAAACTGAAGGGTTATTGAAGACACAGGCTACTCTGACCCTGCCTGTCATGGCCAACCTGAGCTAAAAGGGACCAATCCCAGCAGAAAAACACATCGTCAGCACACAGGATTGGACTCAGGTGAAGAGCCTTTTGAACCATCACACCACAGATGCAGGTAAATGATCTTTACTAAGTTAGTAGAGTGTTGAAAGAAAAAAAGAAGTGTGGAAGGGAGCCAAAACCATATCAACCAAATCCTGAATAAATAAATTACATTTAATATACCGGTACACATGTAATTGTAAATTGGGAGACAAAAATGGCACCAGTGGGCAGTGGTCTATTGGTGATTAAGTTTAAATAGCTCTTCAGCTTAAACACAGGAGGCTTAAGTTTTATTAAAGAACAATTTTTAAGTGTGCTAAACTAAATCAATGTGGTTATATGTACCCTATGCAATGTCCCTCTCCAGCATCAGTAACTCCGCCTGCTTTCAACTTCAACCTGGTCGAAGTAAAAGCCTACCTCTCTATAAATTACACGACTGAAAATTGGTTCGTAAAGCCAGTGTCCCCCCGAGGATCTGCTCCAGAAACAGGCTTCATGTTTTGTTTATGTTGCGCACTTAATAAAATATATATTATTCAATAAATATGTTCTCGCTTTCATCAAAGCCAAAAAGGAAAAGAAAGACAGTGTAAGTTCCTACACTACCTGACTAAGGAGTGGGCTGAGAGTTTCCAGGGCCTCATCACATAAAGGACAAGGGTCTTTAGTGTAGAGCGTGAGGAGTGGCAGCACAGACTTATCAGAAGGTGACTGTGACATCAGCCGGTAAGGAATGACAGGGTGACTTCCATCCTTCTTAGCTCTACTTGTGAGCAATGCTGGTGTAACGGTAACGAGTTGGCGCACCATATTTTGCAGTGCAGAGTAATTGCATGTGGTTGGTCTTGAAAGTGTTTTTGGACCAAAATTCACCAGTCTGACTGCTTGCAGCATCACTTCACTGGTAGTTGTTAGCTAGTGGTAGATCTAGTGGTCGATCTCTGCCTACAGGCACAGACACAAAATAAATTTAGCCTAAATTCTAAATGAAAATGTCGGCTTACACTACTAGACTAGGGGCCTTTGCAAAGTTTCAATTTCAGGGATTTTTAAACAATTTTTCTTTCACAAGAATGGTAAAGCCACAACAAGCCAGAAATACTGTATAATTATAGATCTAATAAGTGTCTGTGGGCGTGGTAAAGCCCTTGACAATTCCCAGACAGGATTCTAATTGAATTCTGCCTGTCAAGCCCATCCAACTTCCATCCACCAAGGCGTCCAAGTCCAAGGCTTGTCTTCACAAAAACACCCAGTGTCCCAGTCAGTGGCCAAGTCAAAATCACATTCACTTCACAGACAAGATGTAGCCTAGATCTAGATCTAGATTCTAAATCTAGATCTATACAGTATTTGGCCAAGAGAGATCGTGATCTGTCTACTTTGTCTCTTTGAACTCCAAGGTAATGGGTACAATGTACAACATGAGCAACTTCTACCAGAGGCCTGACTGAGAACTGAGAAACACAGCGTACAACACTAAATTACTATGAACTATAAACTTCCGACCGAAGACTCGATCTACTTTTACTTTCGATTACCTTTAAGATGCCTAATTGTATACACAAGTTTATTCTTGATCTGTAAGATAATGGGAACTTTCGTCAGATAATTAATACTAATTTGTGATATTTTCTTCTAAACAATAAGGTAAATTTCATTTTTCATAACCCGATTGCCATAGGCCTAATACAATTATATTATAGATCTAGGCCCGATTTGACAGGAGAAACGGTGATGATAGACCCACGACTACTTTCTCGTCACGTAATAGACACACACAAAAAAGTTTAATCTGCACTGTGGCTAAAACCCGACAAGAAGCCCACCTACGGATCGTCTTTTAATCTATGGAAAAAAAAAGTTTTAAAAAAATAATAATAAAGTATGGTCGCCTACGTCTTAGAGATTTCGGTTATCAAAAGCCCAAGCGAGAATTTAGCTTTTTATGCAACAACAACAACAGCACCAACGGCAGCAAAATAAGTTAATGTGAACTCTAATTGTTGATCTACATTTAAGCATATTATAGGTATCACAATAGATGTAGGCCTGCGGTTGTTGTTGTTTTATTAAATTGCAAAGAAACTTGAAAAGGGATGCTTTTAGTAAAAGAAAACTATATCTAAATATTATGTGTTTTCCCCGAAACGTTGAGACATTCTGATTCTCAGGTATCCACATTGTAGGCTTGCGGTACCATCGCCTGCAAATGAATCACTGATAGCCTTCCTTCACTCGTTCATATGGACTATAATGATCGGACAGAGACTTTGTGGTACCGGTCTACTTGACAGCCTACACGGAATCAATAATAAAACTGGTCAAGTTGATTGTCTACGACTAACCACAACACTAAACATGCCCCTTTCTACGTTTATACAGGCTTAGAACTATCATTGGCGGCATTAGGGATGTTTGGTCATGAAAAGGGCCGTTTTTTGTGGTTGTGGTGGCTCATTTAGTCTACTTCTAAAGTCTATAGTAAACCTCAACAAGCACAACAAAACAATGACACATGCGTCTTTTGTTTTAAAAATGTTCTGGGTTAGGCTGTATAAGACAAAATTCCACTACCTCACCAGTCTTTTGTCCTAACCTAACCCCCACAATATATCACGAAATATCCACCCACTATTCAATTTCAACAAACACAGTCTGTCAACTGTCAACAATGTACTGTGATCACCCACGACCCTTTGTCCGATATTGACACAATACATAGATTGTGTTTAGCCAGGCGGTACTCCAGGAAGGCCGCCGTATCTTAGTAAGCTGTCAAATAGACTAGTAGCGACTTTGTTTTATCCACCCTCACTTTCTTATCTGTACTTACCAGTAGCCTACTCTACATTCAAAGAGACAGAGAAAGCAATGCCCCTCCAGCTGGAATGTTGTAAAGATAGGCCTATTTGATTTGTAACACTGTAAGGTCATCCGAGAAGTGGGGAATTTCGAGCCTGCCTGCCACAGTGTCAGGGCCAACTCGGACTGAGATGGGACACCCACCCGAGAGACTGAGATATTCGTCTATCTCGGGGATCGAACTCCCGTCCCCAGACATTTTTTAATTCACATAGGCCTACACACACACGCGCACGCACTCATAAATGTAAAAACAAAATAGCCACACAGATATGAGCAGAGATACCCCCGAAATCCACATCCCTGAAATGAAGAGTTGAGGTGGGAATCTTTTAAAAAGCTTCAGAAAGTCCAATAAACCAAGTGTAGGGCAGGGCACTTGACGCGGGCTCTTACTTTGAAAACCCCTGTACAGAGAGATCGCACACCGGTAATATCCCACGACACGCCGGTGTTGGAGTCATCAAGACCTGCGAGACGTCAGCGTGAGCACAAAATTGCTGACAAATTACACACGGTCTAAGTAGCCTAGCCTTCTTACATGTACTTCCGTTCTTTCTAAAGTTATGCCTAACGTTTTGTAAACGCTCCTAGTGCTAGGTTAGACTGGTTGCTTAGACACATTGGTTTGGTAGATTTTGTTTTACGCCCCTTGCAACACTCTAAGGTTATTGTCATTTTTGCAGATGAGCTATTTCTACCTAGCTTGTCATAGCCAAACCACGCTGAGAGGGACATTACATCCCATCAGTCAGCAGAGACACGATACCCCTCGCCAGTCCTCTGTAAGACAGGCGAAGAGCCTAACCATTACACCATAGTCGTCGATACTGACGGAGTGTGAAGTGTGAAGCCACAAACAAAAAACGCTAGAGAGCAAATGATGTGGGCGCAGTTCGAATCTGAGTAGCTTGCCCCGAAGGTTATCATTGCAAAAAACTGAGCTTAAGATGTACCAAAAGGATGCCGTCTTTATTCTGTTCATGTTTTACGGTACTATCGACGTTGCAGGATCACTTTAGTGCCTGGAGATAATAAGTAATTGTATTATTTTGTATCAGCAACTGAAAGTGAACTGAGCAGCGCCAGAAAGTAGAATAGGACGACAAAAACAATTAACAAATAGGAAGAACCAGGACAAAAACAATTAACAAATAGGAAGAACCAGGGTAGACCACGCCTGTAGTGTATTCTTCACATATCACGCAGAAGACCCATGCCTCATTCTAATGTAAAGATCCTGGTTGGCCCCCGACAGGCAGGGTCGAAGTAGACTGTCTTTTAAGTGATCTTAGTGTTGAAAGGGACCTTAAACTAAAACCAAACCAAACCAGGAAGTAGATTGCAAGATTTTGACCCTTGAATTTTTCAAAAAGGAAAGAAGGAGCAGACTGCACTACTAGAGCTAAGCCACCTACTACTGTTTCTCACTCTCATTAGTCCCAGCCTTGCAAGAAAGAAGCGAGTTCTAATTCCAATGGTGTGAAGGTTCTTTTTTGTCAAGATTTCCGTACATCTGTTTAGGTATTTTCGGGTGCCATATCAACCCCACTGGCCCTACAGGAAGGGTAAAATCAGCCAGCCTCCTACATGACCTTGAAGTGTTGCAACAGGTGCAAAACCAAAACTGCATAGCTTTATAACAGCACAAACCCAAGGATTTTTTTTCCTTCAATTTTATTTAATTCTTTGTATGGCAAAATGTTGAAAATGAACATGATAACACCACAGGGAACTCACAACAGGGTGGTCAACATCTTATAAACAATATTGTACTTCATGTAGTTTGTAATATATAAAAAATTTTAAACATTATATACCAGGATAGTTAAAAGCATAAAAGATACCATAGCAAACGAAATGTGAATACACAAACAGTAAGCATGATCTGCACAGATAAATTAACGTGAATTTGTAAAAAGTGTATACATTATGAAAAAGACAATGACCTTAGATACTTGAGAAGAAAACATGAAAACGAAATTTTAAAAAAATCGCCCATTGAACCCGATATAATGCAGTGAAAATTAATCAAAACTCATGCAAAATCTCTTACTCTTAAATGAGGAAAAAAGATAAAAAAGACTAGTTGAAAAGAAGTGGAGCTGTATTTGAACATTCATGCAAAAACGATGAGCTAATAGACTTTTAAAGGATGGATATATGGTTATTTACCACTAAGGGCTTGAAGGATGAGTAGTGAAAGCAGAAGAGAAAGTGCACGACTAGGTAAAATCAGACAATCACTGAGCTCCAATCAATCTTCTTAATTACAAGTCATCGTCGTCCTTGTATAAGGGTGTATGCTCAATCAAGACAGTTATCAACTTGGCTTCGTTCTGAGTAGTCTTTTAACATGAGATCTGTGTACCCAGAGAGCAGCAAACAGAGGCATCTATTTGTTTAGGAAATTATCCAGGTTTTCTTATTGAGGCACATCATGAAGCTCAGCGCTTGTCCTATATATACAGGTCTTTGTGAGGCGAAGGTATGACTAATACACCAAGGAAAGAACATTGTTGTAATTCTCTGTGTGCAAGCTCAGAATTTCACCATTATCCGTTATTAATCTGTCGGTCACCTTTTAAAATGGACAATTTATTCTCCCAACTGCACATTTTAAGCTGGGCTGTAATGAAACTTTGATTCGTATACCATAAATGCCTACTCTGCACGATACAGTCATAATTTTTTTACATTTTTTTTTCTATGATCTTTGATTTTGTAACAAAATGTCAGTTTTCTCAAAAATACAATTTTTTGTAGTTTTTTCTTATATCTCCTTTTTTATTTTCTATTTGATTCTAATGAGATTTTCAGGATTTGTTGTTCATATCAGAACCTAACTTTACACAGAAGGAAAGATACATTTATTACTGAGTTATCGATGATTATGCAACCATATTGGGAAAGGTACAGAAGGGTACATAAGTTATCTAGCAATAACTTTTTTCCTATTCAAGATATCCAAAAATCCTTCTGTATGAAGTTTTTTTTGGGGTACATCTGACAACACACCAAATTTAAATAAAATTGGTTAGGAAATCTGTTTATTTTCAATATGGCCGTCGTTACAATAGTAACGATGAACTTTTTTCTTAAAAACAAACTTGCATTTAAGAGAAATTCATTTGTTATATACCTCCATGCAAAAAGATTCGACCCTATGATTCATGGTTACCAAGATAGGTCTAAAAAGTAGTCCCCACCCTGAAGTCACTGACACACATTTATGCATGTCATGCAGAAAATAACATGTTCGGCATTCACCTCACACAAAAATTGAAGATAGGACGAGAGGGCATGAGCTACCATTAAAAAACTAGTTTCCAAAATAATTCACTTGAAAGACTAAAAATCTTTATACCGTAGATTCTTATCCTTATAAGGTATGGACTACAAATATTGGCCTCTGTAAGGAGAGAAGGTTCTTGTGATTGAGAAGAAGAGAGGAAGGTTGGTACAGCCAAGGCAAATTTGGCACAACATACTTTTGTACTAAAGGGAGAGAAGGGAAATAACACAATTGATCTGTTTCAAACATCTAACTGGGTCTCTGGCACCCACAAATTACAAATCAGAGTATCACCTTAGAGTAATAATGAGGCGGTGAGAGAAAGTCTTTCACCTGAATCTCAGCGTGTGCTGATGTGAAGGGAGTTACAAATGAGGCACTTTATTTCCAAATACAAAAAATACTTTGACAATTTTGACAACGTCCCTACCTACACTGATGTAAATTCAACGTTTCTTTCTATGGCTTTTCCAAGCCACAAGTAAAATGTGACGGATATTATTGTTGTTGTGAACACCCAGACACCTAATACTTTTGCAGAGTGTACTGAAACTTACTTAAGATGTCCTTTTTGCACTAGTTTTTTTTAAGCCAGTAAACCAGCACATGAATTTTTTTTAAAAACGCTTAGGGTTTTCATTCCTCCCCTTTAACTTTGAGAAAGATGTCAGATGGGCAAGTTCCCTTTCCATTGAAACACATGTACAAAAATCCATCAGATGAAGACAGGTCACTTTGTTATTTATTAAACTCTTCATTGTTCTTTATTTAAATACATCTTGAAAAATCTATCAGATATCATATTCATAATAATGATACATTATTATAGAGAATTTTCAAACAATTGTCAAGATATCATACAAGAATAGAAATAAAGTCCATGTATAAAAAAACAATGACGAAGTCTAGAAGATAAAGTGCAAAGCATTTACACGAGTGCATTGTAATTTATTGTGTTGCAAAACACCTTGAACAACTAGGATTTTCACAGCCACTGTCCACATGGCGTAGTAACCACTATGGTCCTAGTCTCGGCTGACTTGGTAGCATCAACATGAACTTATACCAAAGATTTTTTCAGGGTGGTACGATAATTGCTAGCTAATCTGGATCAAGTCCGTAACATGACTTTAATGCCAGTAGCCAATGTAGGGAAAAAAAAAGAAAACTACAACACTGCGTAACACTTCGATTAATAACTGCTGACCAACACTAGCAATTTTTCAGTTTCGATTATATCTTGACCTACGATGCAAAACCAAGCATTCTATCAATATTGATAAAGCCTTGTCAAGCCTGTTTTACATAGAAAAACCAATGGAGGAAACCTTATTGAAATGAACCACAGGAACCCACTGGCTATATTGTTGAAAACAGGAGACAAAAACAGCTGAAAACGCCAGCACCTCTATAAATAAATCACTAAGCTTGCTAAGACTAGCATCTAAGAGCATACATTGATAAACACAAAAACCTAAAATGCATGAAACTTTACAAGACTCCCACTAGGTGAAAACTAAATCATTTACCTACATGCCAGGTCCATTCCTATATATCTCAAAATAAGAGATGAAACAAAGGCAGTGATGTATTTTCAGCAGAAAGGGCAACACACTAACCCTTGTTCCCTTTCAAGTACTTGACACTGAAGGTCAGTGAAGCTTTTCAGCAGTTTGCATCTAAGACACTTGATTCTTACTTTTGGCTGGCATGGAAATTACGTCGTTTTGTCCAGTTTGCTTTCTCAAGCTGAGCATGCACCTTCATAGCAGGTTCAGGATAATCCAATTGTACTGTGCTACACAACTTTCAATGGAATGTCTTTTGTTTCACAGGGTGTGCACCAATCAAAATTGCATGATTAAATAAGAATCTTTGGGGGGAAATAAGCAAGAGAAAATGAACTAGTGAATCACTTTTGGCACTTCAAATAATTTAGTGTTAAATTAACTTGTTTCAGACAGTATATAATAAATCAGTTGACAAGCTGCTGCAGAATCCGAAATCACAAGAATCATAATCTGGACTTTTGCTCTCATTTTCATTAGCGTCAGATGTCTTTTTCATGTGAGGTCTTTGTACTTTGTTGTGATGTATTAGTGTAACTCGACTTCGCAAGCCACCCCTTTACATAAGCCATTATTGGCAATTGAAAGTTATGACCAATGGCCACGACATTTGCATGGTAAACTACAGTTTACAGTGGAGTGATCATGCACCATAAGCAACTTTCCTTTTACAGAAATAAAGCAACCAACTATGAACAAGGTTGAACATTTCACAAGATATTTTTGCAGTTTTTTTTAGTCATTCAGCAAACTACAGAATTTGTTTCCCCCTATTTCAAATTTACCTTTGAAGAAACATGAAGAAAAGTGGTGATGAGGGTAAACAGACCTACTAAAAAAAGTAATAAAGTCACTGATGCAGCAGTAAAATGAGAGCAAAAGTCATTGGCGAATTTGATCACAGAATTGGTAAGAACTAACACAGAGTACCTGTGCTTCTTTTTTTTTTCTTTTTCCATTTGCTTTTTGTTTCCCCTTTATATGCCGGGGGAATCAGGTAAAAGAGAGAGCAAACATCAAATAAAGAGAGCAATACAGAAATCAAAAGTGTAAGAGAGAGATTGTGAACGGTGTAGAATTATATACGAATAAAACAGAAAAGTCAAAATGATGAACACCACTTACTGAACATACATACATGTACATATATATAAAAACTATGGTTACAATTAGACAGAAGGTCCCTGGTGCAGTTTCAGCATCAAGACATCCACTGAATAAAAAAGCTCTTATACTAAGCAAAGTCCTTCCCTTCTGTTTAGTCGCTTTTCTAATGGACTTAAGCAACTATACAAAGTTCGTTTTGAGGAATACACTAAAACATACAAAAAAGCCATAAACGAAGGAGAGAAATACGAATTTTGTGTGAAGGCAAAACAGCAGGGACATGGGGAGGAACGGAACTATGTACAGATCCAGTCACAGACCTGAGACCACAAGTAGTGCTACACCTCTAACTCAGTACAGCTGGAAACAGCAGGTCATTCAAGTTTAACTCAATCTGAAAAACAGAGGTCAAATTCTATATACTTCTTTAACAGAGACTCGCCAAACTTTTTAACACAACTGGGAATAGATAAATATTTAAGAGAACAGGTCAAGTGGGAGCTCGAGGAAGCCGACCAAACAAGATATTAGATGCTAGACTCACTGCCGACAGGTACAATACCAAACTAAAACAACAAAGGTGCAATATGAAAAAAAGAAAACGTAAATATGAGACATACCGACAGTATCCATTGAACGAAATAAAACGATACATGATCTGAGTGTGCTTGCGAAAACTGCACAGAAGTCGAGCAATTCAGTATCGCACAAAAAAGATTAGACATATCTCTACAAGAATACACGCAGGGTTCAATTGTGCAGCAGATTGCCAATTTCAAGTCATGCCATGCATCTCTCTCGACACTCAGGGCTGATCAACATTGTGGCTCCTGGGATATCCCGACCCATTCCCTGCCACATTGAACCTTTCCATACCAAGGCAATGCTCAGTTCCTTTACCTTGTCCAATTCACTGGTCTATTATTCCCGTGATCCCACCTCACCCCAATGTTAAAAAAAAAAAAAGAGAAAAGAATTTGAAATCTCAGATTTCCCATAGAAATATATCATAAGCATTCAAACAAATAAAATCTACCAAAAAGCTCCCTTTCGAATCTGATGCCTTTCTCCAGTACACACTAAAGGTTTAAAAACAATCTACAACAGGACTTCACCTATAGTCATAACTCATTGCCCCAGACTAGGTAAAAGAAATTTTTGCAGACTAGCCAAGGCTGCAGAGTTTACAAAAGTAAGACATTTGTATTGCTGATAAAAACTAACACTCAGAGAGCAGGCGAAATCTCTAAAAAATACTAGTGTCACAAATTATATATTGTCACTTGCCTAATCTTAAGAAGTCATAGTGTGAAGTGACAATTCCCTGCAGTATGGCAAGGCAAATTTAAAAGAAATTGTCTGTCTTCTATCTGACAAAACCACGAGCCAAATTACGACTCCCCAAAATGACACCCAGGTTAAAACTTCTTTTCTCATATTATTATAACGAGACCCCGGATGAAATGTGGACAATAGGCTGGTTCAGACCATGTTATATTTCTAAGTTCAATTTAACAATTTTCCCTTAGTAGTCTGATGATGACCTCCAGCTAACAGTCACTGCTAAATCCATCGTCTCTTTGACGACACATTCTATCTCCGTACGAGATTGCTAAAAGAAAGAACCTGATTATACTGCACTGTAGGCAAACAAGAAGCCAAGGCACTTTTATCTCCTGAACAAATTGTGACAACCTTTTCTCGTTGAGATATATTCCAACATCTATCCACCCGAAGACGACATACTCTAATGTAGCACTTTTGAGACAGAAACTTCAAAAGGAGTAGAAATTTTATGGAAATAGTCAAATCACACATATATACCATAACGGGGTAATATGGTTGGAACTAAAGTAAAAAAAATCCAAATTAACATGCTAAAGATCAACCCACGGGACTGAAAAATTGTATCTTCTGGGATGGAACCATAAGCTTCTGACCCCCAGAATAGTCCCTCGAGCCTCAAAAGATACATCTGAGTTAGATGACATGGAAGGACCACACCAAATGATTCTATTGTAGTCAATTCTAAATCATTTCTGCTTTACAGCAAGCATACAATCCTTTTGAAACAATTAGAACCAAGCATTTGCTCCAAAGACAACTCTAGAAAGTCTTTCCCAATCCATTTCATGTGTTATGTCCGTCTTATCCTTATAACAAAACAATGCCATGCCAATTATTTTCCACGCGAAAATGACTCTCTTCTGGGTTCATGAGTAGAAAATGCGTAAATAAAACATTTCCGCCAGTACTTGGCACCTGTGCATAACCTCCTCACCAAACTAAATGGACAATGCAGACTGTACATGCAGGGAGACCAGGGAGAGCTAGTTCATTATAAAAGTTTCACTACTGAAGTAAGGCACAGGTTTCATTAGATTAATGAATCTGTAGAGTATTCCATACAAATCGTTGTTTCCCCCCCAACTGTTATGGCCTTTCACCGTCCTTTTGCAGAAAACCATCGTGCCATAAGGGGAAGCAAAGACAGCACAGGAAGCAACACACAAGTTTTCACGTCACACAAAAGATGCAGCATGAAGAATGATCAAAATGTCTGGACGGCCAGTTTGTTCATAGAGTGTTGACAAGAGAGAAAGAGGAGAAGATTTTACTCTCAAACAGAGAGTTCTTCACATGATGCACTGACAGAGTTTTGAGTTGTCCTACATGGGAAAAACGAGTATCCAACTGATCACAGTGTCATGAGTACACACACACAAGTGGTCAGTCGAAGGAAAATATACCAGATGGCTGCTGGCTCAGGCAGTGGAGCAAAAGACATTATAATAAAGAAAGATACAGTATTATAAGCTTGTCATAAAATTTCGTGATACTATTCACTTTGAAATTGTGAAGGCAAGTGATAATATAGAAAAGCATTTCTCCCTTAATATTCCATGTCATAGACATATATACAAGTATCACTTGTCAATAGTTAACCATAAATAAAATATATGACATGAATCCATTCAGATCAAACTTACACCTCCCTTGACTTGTGGTCTAGGCTCAAACTGAGTTGATACATAAGAAACATAATGTACAGACAAGTAACTTTTTCAATGGCCTTGCGGGTCCACCCATTTCCCCCACATCAATGATACAATGAATTACTGGCTGTCAAATATTGTTGCATTACCGGCCACTTTATATTTTATACCTACTGTACTTTCAATAAACGGGGAAGGGGGATAATTTTTTATAAGAAAACAGTAGCATTTACCTGAGATTGCAGGCTTAGTCTCTCTTTTCTATTCCTCTTACTGCTGATAATAGCAATACTGCAACTCTATCACTCAAACAAACACTACCCATCTTTGAAATAAATGATTTCCAAATCAAGAGTCAAATACAAA
>JAUKPP010120314.1:3103-15333 GCA_032273245.1 Phyllaplysia taylori
GAACATTGTAAATAAGAATATCATTATTTCACACCCCCCCCCCCCCCCCCTTCACGTCTTCCCCAGTACTCTTTTTACAAAAATTTATGAAGTACTAGGATTACTATTGCTCTAGTGCCATTATATTATATGAATATGCAGGTTGTTTGATTTGGTTTGGTTACCAGTTTTACACCCCTTGCAACACTGTAAGGTCATTTTGAAGACAGGCTACTTCAACCCTGCCGGTCAGGACCAACCTGGGCTGAGAGGGACGAATCCTAGCAGAAAAACGAGATTATCTGCACTTGGGATCGGACTGGGGTTTTCTGCATGATAGGCGGAGAGCTTAACCATTATACCAGAGACGCTGATGTACAGGATGTGTGACAGATCTTTTGCCCATAAATTGATTTACAGTATCAAATCATGCATACTTGAAATCAGGTGGTATATAAAATGTATTTCATCCGTCTTTGTTGGATTCTCTCTTTCCCATCTGTGTCCTAACTACTGATTCTGTGTTTATGATGACATTTTCCAAATTCTTTTCTTTTCAGTTTGGTTTCACTCATCAGACAGATGACGATACCACACATACAGCTCTACGCAAAATGAAGAGAAAAAAGAAGAAAAAAGCAGCAGCTATGAACCGAGGAGATCAGGAGATGCAAATTTCAGCTATAGGTCAGATTTAGAAATCATGGCTTAGAATCTACATGACATGCCCTACTGCTGACATTTTTCCACTTTGTCAATTCTTTGTTTGTGTGTGTGTGGGGGGGGGGTACAATAAAATCTGCTGTGCGCGTGTTAAATAGCTCTATCACGAATTTGATTGAGGATATGGAAGTTCTCTCCATATGCAGTTTCTTTTGCGCAGTTTAACAGTTGGTTATTTTTTTCTTATATTTGCATTGGAGAGCATAGAAACAAGATCCATATGTCCTTTGCTTTTTTGGTAAATAAGTATCCATTAGTAAGTTTATGTGCGTGTGTGTAATGGCTCGACCACAACTCCTGCAGGTCTCCCCTCCCCCTACCTCTCCACCTCCTACTCCTCCAGACATTTGTTGAAACCTCATTCCTTAACCTAAACATTCCTAGTGTAAAAGACCCCAACAGAACGCACACTGACCAAACGCAGATGGAATAACCCTCCAGAGAAAAGAATACCACAATATGAACAAGAGGCTAAAACAGCCAAAGGAGCTGGTGCCTCTATCACTAAATAAGTTTAAACTAACTTGCTCTGTGTATGTGCTTTTTTTTATGTCAGGAATGCAGACTTGTTTTTGATATCTTATTATAAGCTCACATTCACTCTTTGAGGGATGATGTTTAGGCCTACATAAATATAGAGTATCAGTCTCAAATTGGTTTGCCACCTCTTACTATTACTAATTGCATATATCCTCAAATATTTTTGGATGACATCGAACACCAATTGCTAACCTGATTTATGTGGGTTTTTTACTATATTTCTTCAGATAACTCTGCCTTGTATCATCATAATGGCATGTCAGCTGGGATCGTGAGTGACGAATGGACCTCAAGCAAACGTAAGAAAGCCTCATGCAAGAGAGCCCTTCCTAGCCTGTCCAACTCATCTTCCGCAGAATATCTTCCACACGGAGACTCCCATCACAAAAAGGCAGCATCAGATGGGGAGGCTGAAAATGAAGACCTCAATACAACTACAATGTTCACTGTCAATTCCAGCGCACACTTCTTCCCTGATGGGAGTCTCAACTATAACAACCGCCATCCACTTCCACTCACCCCAATTCCGAAAAGGAAGTGGCCACAACAAGAAATCCCTCCGTTAGATCTGACTGCGTTGCGAGGGAGCACTGATAGCACAAATTCCTACAAACCTTACACTGGCACCTCGCGATCGTTTGATACGTATAGATTCACGGCCGAACAGAAACCAGCCGCTCCGCTGAAACCTCTACCAGAACTCGCATATGATTCAGGAGTCTAACTGTGGTTGAGATGTCCGCATCTCACGGACGTCTTTGCCTGGTGGAGACATTTCTGCCCAGTAGCTTTTAGCAAAAAGTGTTGACCAAGAGTTTGTGATATTTTACAGTATTTGATCGACAGCTGCTCTGTCCACTCCAGCAGATGGGCAACTTTGATTTCCTGCCTTCAGTTTATGTTAAACTCTCTTGAAAATAAATTACTTTGGCTGTGTCTCGTTACTCGTACACACACGTGCAAACATGCGCATGTGTACGTGCAATTCACACACACAGCGCAATTCACACACACAGACACACTTCACAAAACATCCATGTTCTCAAATATGCGCATTTCTTCAACATCGTATACACTGAGTCTGAGTGCAAACACTCCAAAACGTACGCATGTAAAGTGCATGTGGAACCACATTTTGGATTAGCATAGTTCTTTTTATTGAAAGCACATAATTCCTCAGTGCAAAATTTGTTGAATCTGCTTGAATTGACACCAGGGACTCGGAAAGCTTCCAGAAAACTGTAGATATATAGGCTATGATAAATTCAATTTACTGCTTTTTTTTCTGAGTTCAACATATATACACTCTTAACTTTTGCATACATTTTGCACATTCAACTAAAAAGATTCAACATCTGTCATAAACTCTGTTATTGTTTGAATAAAAACTAAAGACATACATGTAGATACATATGCAAACATTGTTTGATGTACTCATTTAACTGTACACTATGATAATGTTTTTTTATTTAAATGTGTTTGATTTTAATTAAGGCAACAGATCTGTTTATCAGGATCTTATAATCCACACCTATGTGATTTTTTAAATATTAAAGTGATGCTGTTCTATGTCAGATAGAAAAGGTACAAATGAATAGAGGAAAGACTGTGGTGCTCATACTAAGTTATTCATTAACATTTCTTTTTTATTTGCTTGTGAAAATTTTTGCAAATTTTTATTCATGTGGGACCCTTATTTATTAATGAGTAATGAAAGATAAATTTGCTTCCTTTTTCTCTAGAATGTATACATGACATACAGTCGAACCTGGCTTAGCAATCACCTTTCCATAGCAGCCACCTATGCTAATGGTAGTTTTTCTGTGATACCCTTACGTTTTCCCTATATTGTTAAACTCTCCTTCGTGGTCAGGATTAGTCATTTTGTGTGGCAAAACAGTCTCTCAGCCTACTCATAGCAATCACTTCTGAGAGCTACAAAATATTTCCAGCTCAAACTCCAAAACCCTTCAGACGATAACCACCTAACTTCTATGGGCCCTCAACAACTCACTGTTGACCCCTACATCCAGTCTGTGTTGTTGATGGAGGCTTACATGCAGTTTGCTAAAATTCAGTTTCATACATTATGTAGCTGCCATATGCTCTTAGTGACTACTTTCTCTGTGATCTTGACAGACTACGTTGGACAGGTTCGACTATATGTACCGTAAGGTGATATGCATGCAACTTAACCTAACCCCCATCCTGGAAAACTTGCAATAATGGATTATCTATGAGAATTAGGCCTATTTGCTTTTTCTTTCATCAAATATAATAACATGGATATGAACAATTATTCCTGAAGGCTAAGAGAAAGCATCTCTGATAAATTTAAAAAAAGAAATTCCTCACAATGATTGAGACTGACAAATATAAAAAAAATGTTACAATTATCGAGCATTATAATGTTATTTTACATAAATTGTTAATATAGTGCGCTGTAT
This sequence comes from Phyllaplysia taylori, assembly GCA_032273245.1. Classification (NCBI taxonomy): domain Eukaryota; kingdom Metazoa; phylum Mollusca; class Gastropoda; order Aplysiida; family Aplysiidae; genus Phyllaplysia; species Phyllaplysia taylori. The sequence continues at coordinate 6,793 of JAUKPP010120314.1, forward strand.
GCAGTAGCACAATCTTGGTTGTCACTGTGTGAGTTTTTCTTTTATTAATGTAGAATTCATTTGTATGCTCTTCAACATTCATGAATTTTTTTATGGTACTGGGTTGACTAAAGAATAGAATTACCAATTGTTACTTCTCTAGTGTTTGTTTTAGGGATGCTGCGAGTTCTTTTAAAGATCCTTCCTGCTGTTAATGATTTACTGTTAGGGATTCGATCATAGGTATTTGAAACATCCCTTATTGGATAAGTGACACAGAACTACACAAATCATTTTCTTTTATATTTTTGATTTTCCTTGTGAAATCCTATTTCTTTCCATGAACTTTGTTTTAAAAAATCGATTTTAAAATTGAAATGTGGTGGAAACAGGACTCTAAATCCATGTGTTTGGTGAAGTGGGGCAAGTTATCACATGTTTTTTTAAGTGATGCGTGTACTAAAAGAGGTGGACTTCCCAGCTTGTGTGCATAGTGTGAAATGCAAATGATTATGTGAACAAAGATTTCAATTATGTGTCTTTAACTCCCAACATGTATTTTGAAAACAAGTCACGTAAAATGACACATGAGCATCTGTTGTTTCGCTCTGTTCCACTACATTATGTATCTGCACCAAATTTTTGTACCTGTCTTTCGCAGTTTTTAGTTCCAAATTACTGTGATGTATTTTACAGTCTTTATGCTTTTTAATGTTGTGTTAGTTTTTTGTCCCTCTTTTTGCTCTTCACTCATGTTTTATTTTCCATTTCAGGGTCGTAGATGCAGTCTTTTGTGCTTTTTATGTCTTGACTCTCTCTTTACACATTTTCTCTCAGTTACATGTAATCTGTATTCCTTTCCTCCCCCTTTTTTAAAGGTGCATCAACCCCTTTATTTCTCTGTTTACAAGGGATGGCGAAGCCTATCACTGGACGGGATTTTTGTCCTCACACGGAACAGATTGTTAATCAAGTGTTGCCATCTTTCCTCTGGAATGTATGGTCCCTCCCAATCCGTGTTGGCCTTGACAGTCAGGGCCAAAGTAGCCTGCCTTTTAAATGGTGTTACAGCGTTGTAAGCGACATGTTACTAAAAATTAACAACGTGGATGGTGAATTGGGTGGATTCAGTAAAAGTATATCTTTGCAACTCTTAAAATACAGTAGAACCCACATAAATCGACATTGCTGGGGCTTTTGAAATCACGTCGAATGAAGGGATTTCAATGTACCGTAGTAAATAAAGAAAAAAGTGGGAATTCCAAATCATGTCGACTTCAGCCGAATATCGAGTTAACAGATGTCGAGATATGTGGGTTCAACTGTATCTCTCTTTGTATTGTTTATTTTGGACATGCTTCAACAACAACAATCTTGAGTTGCTTGTTATATTGCATTCAGTTGATTCACCTCTAGCTTCCGTCAAGTCATTTTTTTTTTTTAGATGGAACAGCTGCCTCCAAAATCTGAGTCAAGTGGTTGGTAGCAGCAATACTCGATAAGAACAAAAGCGGAGACCTGAACAAACTATCGTTTTACTTAACTTTTAACAACTTTATCACTAAAACAATTCTGTCGGTAATTGTCAATTACTCTGAGTCTCAATCTATTTGTACTTTTTTAAACAACTGCCTGCTTTACAAACAGCACTGAATTTAAAGACTGGAAGAGTGAACCAACTTCTTTTTGTTATTCTAAGAACTGGTTATTTCATCTGCAAGTTTTGTTATTTTTTTACATATCAATGTTTGAATTTTCTTTTCTAAATTCTTTTCTTTTAGAATATTAGTTCAGGTATCAAGAGAGATTTATGTGTCCACCATGACAGAAATAATGCATGTTTTTAAGTATGAGACTGGGAGTGTGAAAGAGGCCTCAAACAGTGCCATCACCGTCCACATTATTGTGATAGTGATTGCTTGCCACAAATGTATTATGTGAGAGAACTAGTCAGTGTGACTGTGTGGGCCATGATGGGTGATTTTTATTGAAACAATGTCGACAGTACTGTTTCTTTCATATTGTTGTAACGTTTATGCACTAAAATGCTTTAAGCTAAGAAGAATTGGTATATAGTTCTTGTCATGATCATCACTTGTGTCCTATGTCGCATCAAGAAATGTTCCCTTTTTTTGCCAGAACATCTCAACCTTTCTAAAGCAGGAGATCTTTGGCGTCATTTGTCTTGCTAAATCTTAGGAACTCTTCTTGGCTTTTTGTCCTCTTATGGGGTTTTTTCTTGGCTTGGATTATGAACAAAGATTAAATTTATGATTTTCAATTGTCCATATGTTTGTAGTGAAACTTTTTCTAACCTTAGAAGGATTATCAAATTCTTGTTTAGTGCATATCAATAATGCTTTGAGAGCTGGGATTTTTTCAGTCTGCAAGAGTGTATTTAAAGATATTGAATCCCACTTTACTATTTCTGTTTCTATGATTGTTGTGAATATTGTTATTTATAGTTGTTACATAGCTTGTTAATATTAATAGCCCAGGCATATTTTTGTAAGCTGCAAACCAAAAATAATGATCTGTTGTTAATGCAGTGCAAGCAAAGATAGATGTGATTTCACTGTATATAGTGTATGATTTAATGCTAACGGAGAGGATTGCTGAAGTACTGAGTTCGTTTTGCTTGACCAATCATCCTATTTTATTGCCTGTGATACAAAAAATCTTTTTTATAATGAGTTTACTTCATTGAGTTTTGTTAATCAACCATAGTGAACAGCCAACAGTGTGATATAAATTTGTACATTTGTTTAAGCGAAAGTTTTACTTCTCTTCCCTTGTTTATTGTCTGTTCTATTTAAAAGAATCCTGTCATGTAGATTGTGAAGTATAAAATGGAGATTAGACTAAATTAGAGTTAATCGTGTATTTATGAGGGGAGCTGACAAAGGGAGTTACTTCCAGTACAGAGATAACTGAGAAATATCAATGAGGAGGTGAAAATTATTATGTCTCAAATATTGCACTTTTCTCCATGTTCAACATTTCTTTACAAACGAGGATGAAAGAGGCTCTCCAACAGAAATACTGCAATCTGGGATCCCAAATGATTCGAAAGAGCTTGCAACGCATGTGGAAATACAAACAGTAGTAAATATTGCAAAACTCAACCAGACTTCAGAAATGGAATGAAATGGCACGATTCATGGTAGACTGATTTAATGTAAAATTGGACGAATTTTCGATTGGACACCAATATTCCTCAGGTCACAATGATAAAAAACAACCATCTAATACAAGTGCTCATGTGTGCGTTTTTTGAGAAATTGGAGAAGTTGCACGCCTGAGACTGGCACCCTGTGAAAAGTATAAAGTCTAAGAATGTCAAATGAGCAAACCTAAAAAGGAAAAAACGTTTCTTTGGATCGGTTTTTAAATAATGCAGAGATGTAAACTTGTGTTTTTTTGACTGATTGCTAAAATATTTGGTTTATTTGCTAATAAAAGTCTCGAATCTTGATTTTCCGAACCATACTTTTCCAACCCTCCTCATCTAAATCTTGATAATGATAGCGTTTCAACAAATAAAGATGGAGACATTATTTTTTCAGCAATTTGCAGTCTTGATAAGCTCTTTGATTAGGTGTATACCTTTATTACAAAATCCAAGAAGTAGCTCATTTTGTCAGCTCACCCCACATTTAGAGGTGCCACACATCCAGAGGGCTATTGGAAACAAAGATGCCATAGTGTACTTCATAGCTAGTGTCACGTGAAGCCTGAAGTGCTTCCTCCTACATTCTAGTTGACTACATCAATAAATATTGATTTACTATGCAGATTGTTAGCCCAAAAGGAGTATTCAGTCATGTATCTTTTCAGACGAGTTCATGTTTAATTGTTGTACCTCATGTTTTAAGATAATACGTCATTCCACTTATATCAGCTTCTGCTTTTAGACAAACACAAAAGCTTAGAGTATGAGCAGCCAGGACATCATCATTTTTATTTATTTATTTGTACAGTATATAGTAATATTACAGTCTAACATGTACATGGCATCAATGTACATAGCGAAATTCACACATATAACGAATGATTTTTTAGGTCCCGAATTTTTTGCTATTTATTCTTTGCATTTGTAAACGCCCATCGTAAACCACTTCGCACATAGCGAAAAAAGTCGGCATTGCAAGGCCAGCCCAAGTAAAAAAAACCACAAATTTCGCCAATCATAGCTGTCGTACCAGTTATGAAAAAGAGAAAGTGAAAGTGAGTAAGCAGTGTCATGAATATGAGTGACCTTGCTATTAGTGGAGGGGTGGGGGGTGCAGGCCATTTACGTGTTTCTTATAAGCCTGGTACTACTTAAATTATTAAGGCCGATGCTTTTGCCACAGAAGTTTTCAGCGTTATATCTACACACGTCAATGGCGTGCACGAATGGCTTTCCGGGGAAGGCTAAAACATCTAGAATAGCTGGTGCTTTATCAAACAAGTAGTAGAGATACCTAAGAAAGGAGAGTCTATTGTTCTGCGAAGGCCCGGTATGCCTTCTACTACAGACTACAGTATAGCAACGCGTGTTAGCACACAAGACAAACGACACACTACAAGATCTAGTAACGATTTTTTAAGAATTATAAATTAACAAAAAAAACTACCCAATTGATAAAAAACAGCCCTTTCTTGGCCGTGCACTTCGTAAAGCTTGTGTAGAATTCGGAACGAAACATTATTGGCTGTACTGATAAAATGTCGCACATAACGAAAAGATTTCAGCGGCCTGCGGATTTCGCTATGTCCATGTTAGACTGCATATATTTATAATGTGGTAGGCCTTTTTGAAAAACTGGCAACTTTTAGTATAGCAGAAGACCATATTGCATGAATTATTGAAGACTTTTTCTTCTCTGACAAAGCTTGCTGCTATTTTTTAATTCTGTGCGTACTTTGCTCTCATTATTGCAGTTTTTTTGTGCTTTGTAGTAATGCAACGTTGAATATTAATTTTATTGCAATCATTACAAACACATAAAAGAAACGTTAGTGTGGAATGAATATTCATATATTCCACTGCTTGAAATTTGGAATTGGTACATATGAATTTATTCCAAGGTGAGGTCTTACTCAAAGGAGCTAAAATATTGTTTTTGTTTACAGTAGTCATGTTTGTTTGTTTGTTTTGGGTTTTACGGCTCCATCGGCACTATAAGGTCGTTTTGGCGCCAAGTAGTCATGTATGTGTGCACACAGATTTCTGTTGTTTCTTTGCATTATTGACGGCATATACGTAAATGTTTCTCCACATGTCACACTCTGTGAATTTTTGTTAGCTTTGACACTGCTTTGAACCAAGCCGAACAGCGGACAATGACACAGCAACTAACTAAAAAGACTATTAAATGCACCGATAGTTTTTTACCCCAACATTAAACATGATCATCTCAATAGTTTCAAGGCTTCAGACATTCATCAACCAGTGTTTGCGGCAAATCCTGTCAGTCCATTGGCCAGTAACTATCAGAAACAGGGAGCTGTGGCAAAAGACCAAGGAGGTTCCAATTGAGGGGAATATCGCGAGGTAGAGATAGGGCTGGCTTGGCCAAACTCTTCTGAAGCCACCAGGAAACATCACAAGACAGCCTTTGAAATGGAACCCACAGGGGAGAAGAAAGTGAGAAAGACCCAGAAATACCTGGCACAGGGACCTTGAATCAGATATGACACTGGCGGAATTGGGATGAGGACAGCTGGAGAAGACAGCACAGATTAGGAGTGAAGGGCATAACTAACTAGCTTATCTCAATAGTTGATCTGCTCGAGTTGATATCTTTGAAGAAGTTTTACTTAGAATAGGCAAAATACCTTTTTTGCCTTCAACAGCGGTGATGGTGCTGGGCATCAACGATACCTTAGGCAAAATCTTGGTTCAATAAAAAAACAGATTTCCAACTGAATATCCCTTGCTGCCTCACAAATTGCTCCTGAACGGCTTTTCAAAATAACAATAATTTGACTTTCTAATATTTGATGATTTCTTTACATAACAATTCCCTCATGTACAACTTCATGTGACCACCACCTCTCTAGCTCCACCACCATTTGCAGGAATGGAATGTGACAGCCTTACACAAATTTCACAGTGGGAGCGAGTTGGGCCGAGGGTTATTTTTTTAAAATGTCTTTTCACAAGATTAATGATGCATTTCTATTCAGATGGATCAGGTATACATATATATACAATATATACATGAGTTCAAGGCCAGTGTACCCCACCTATATCAATTACAGCACTCTGTGATGTCGATTCATAACCTGGAATGGACTCATCTGATGGTCATGTCAGGTATCATTGGAATAGGGATATTATCTACGCAGAATATAGTATGCATCATACATGTATTCGGACAATCGTATTGCAAATGGTATTTCCATTAAACCGCTTCGTTATTGCAGATGGACCCAGTATGACATCAGTCATTTGAACGTCTGGATAGTCATATATCCATTCCTGTGTGTACGAGTGCATCAACAACTTGTTGACCAATTGGTTTATAACATATTCTTTTATTGCTGTGGAATGTGGAACGCTCTATTCCAGGGGCGAAGGACGCTCCCTGGTAAAGAGCAAGCAAACATGAATTAAAAGTAAAACATAGCTATTTTAAGGAAAAGATGGAAAAAGTTTTAAAGAGAAAATAAGAACTTTCAGGCGGTCAAAAAGATGAAGCAAGCATTGCTTTTTTGCTTGTATGGACTATACCCCTGTGCTCTATTCCCAATAACATATTACAGCTGCACTGTAAATTATTTTGCACCAATATTTGTCCTGCTCTGGAGAAGGTTCGACTTAAGTTTGATAGAAAAAACTCGCAGTTTTCAAGTTCTCTGTGTCTGCACTATTTATTATTGCCATGTGTGAGAGCTATCTCACTGACTTATCAACATTCCAACAAGCTCACACTTTATGTTGCTGCTCCAGCTTTTTATCTACAAGTACACAACATCAACCATGTAATTTGCTATGGTGCAGTACAAGATTGTTCTTGTAGATGGACAACATCATTATTTATTCAAGTAAACTCATGTTCTCAGTCACAGTCCTGAATCAGTGGTGTGCAAGGCTACAATTATTAACTCTTTCAAGAATCACCTTGACACCACAACAGCTCATAGGAAGCTTCAAGTCCAAAGATACTTAACAAAGATAGATGTCCCAAAATGTCTTAATTGCTGCTGGGGAAGACACTTTTCTTTGAAAAATGCAGACCTTCTTGTTTACCAAAGTTGTCTGTCTCTAGCTCTTGGGAAAACTCATTTCCACATATCTTGTGAGTGTTCTCTTAACTGAACAGGTTTTGTTCTGATGTCTTTCTTTGCTCTTTTTCTAAGTACTTAAGAGCTCAGATGAAGAGCTTTTTTCTTTATTCTTCAGTGAGCATTTCTAATGTATTGTCTTAAAACAATCCACCTGTACTTTGTTGTACCCAGACTTGAGAAAACACTGCTACAGAGAATAGATATTATAATATTATTATATCTTTTATGTGGACTGCTCTATAGAAAGGAAGGGAGGTTATTATCAACTAGTCGCTTGTTGCAATGACATTATTATTTTAGCTACTCCAGGGAAAGAAGAATGGCATCAAAGAGTTGGCATGGAAACTTCGCACATGATTTAGATGATTTTTTCCATCTATTCGCCTTTCATTAACAGTGGTCTGTTCACTGTGTGATTATGGAAAATTTCCCATCTTCTTAGCATGTAGGCCCAAATGCTGGGCCTGTTTTCTTAAAATCGTGCAGAAATTTCAGTTTATCATTTGTTCTCAGGGTGCAATCTCTTTTCTTCTTTTTATCTCTGTCAGACCTTACTGTCTCAACGAGAACCCATTGACGAAGACTTTGTATGGTTTACAATCTACAAGTTCCTAAACTTAACTTTTCATTCAACAATTTAGTGAACCAAGCTAGAGTTTGCATTGTGTATTTCATGTCTTCAAAATACAATGTACATTGTAATACGCTCCGCATGGTACAATTTGAATTTTTATCAATGTTCTAATTCACAATAGTTTTATTTCCACAAACATTTGTACTGCATGTGTATTTTGATTGGACATGAATTGCCTTATATACAATGAGGCTGGCAGGATTTTAAAATTTAATAAAGATCTTGATTTTAGCCACATTGCAGTGTCTTTCCATGTGGACATGATTCGTGGTGTGTTTCTTTAATCTTTTTTTTAACAGCAAAATAGGCTACTTTGTTGAAAAAATAATACATGTATTAATAAAAACAGCAAAACGTAAAATACTTTGTTACAGAAGGAAGATGAACAAAAACTCTTGGACAAAAAGTATGGTTAGCACAAATCCCTCTGAATGTGAATGAAATATTTGTAGACTAAACCGTTATTATGGTTATAGAGGCTCCTGGAGGCTTATGGCAGCTATGTCAGGAGTAGCCTACTGACTAGTGGTTAGGCTGCCGGACTCGTGATCGGAAGGTCACGGGTTCGAATCTCAACTCGGGCCAGACGTTGTGTCCTTGGGAAAGGCATTTTACACGAATTTTCCTCACTTCACCCAGGTGTAAATGGG
>JAUKPP010120425.1:0-15333 GCA_032273245.1 Phyllaplysia taylori
CACACACACACACACACACACACACACACACACACACACACACACACACACACTCACACACACACACTCACACACACCAACACACACGCACACACACAAACATACAGACATCCATATCTACCATGAAAGCATATCATCCCATCAATTTTGCAGCAAACAGCTCTGGAGTGCAGATCACAATTTCCTCAAAGTCTTGTTCTTATTCAATGGACTGCTGATGATACCAATGAATTTCCCTATATTTTTCTCTATGGGTGCTACCTGCTAATGAATGAAAAAAAACTGCGCATGCTGTGATGCATTGATCTGTTTTACTCTAGCTAAATGTAATGAAAACTGCTGCTCTCTGCTTATGATGTAGCTGGAAATCCGTCGTTGTGATCTCCATACCCTTATTGTCAGCATCTACTCAATGTTGTTTTAATATTGTTCTTACTGTTGTTGACTATACATTCCAGCCCTAAGGATGTTGCCATTATTGATTGAGAATTGTATGATTGTAGAACTATGTGTATGTAGCCTACTGCATATTATTACTAATTAGATTTCTCTGCACACAAACTTGTATGCAAATAACAGCTGTGATCTTCTTCTTATCGAACGCCATTCAGCCTAAATTAGGCATTACACTTGAAGTTCAGATTTAACAATAAAATCAGCAGTAGCCCTAAGCTCATTTAGTGATCCATAGAGCTTCTGGTGTAGGGGGATTGGGGAGTCCTACTAGTTTCTCTTTGATGGGAAAAGCCACGGCAGTAACAGCTGTGATGACTTCTCTGTTGTTCCCACCCTTAGACTTGATGTTCTAAACTTGTGAAAGTAGCATTGATTGCCATGTGGATCATACCAAACTTTGGAGCATAACATTTTGGTACCAGCTAGACCACTTCAGCTTCAAACAGAGATTAGTGAATTAGACTTGACTGTATATACCCATGTATAGGACAACTCTTAGCTAAGACAGGGTTCAACTTTGAACCTTGAAAGTGGAGTCTTTTTTTATGTCACGATAGGGTAGACTTCAGTTTGATCAAGAATCAATATTTTATTGGTGCATATCTTCAGATTAAAGACAAAAAGCAAAAATTTCATCGATATCATAAGAAATCCCTCATCTTTTAAATGAATTGACCACAATATCTGTAGATATTTTGTCTCAGCACTGGACGATCCGCCTTAGATCAATGCGATGTCAGGTCATTTCAGGACGCCCCCTCTGTAGGCCTTGTTTCTGTCATCAGAATGGGGGTGGACTTAGACAAGCAAAATTTTTCGAAAAATTCTGTCTCTGATACACGAGTATATACACTATTTGTTTGAACTCAATTGCAAGCCTGTTGAACTGCTGTTGTGAGTAACTTATTGTATGTAAAGCTGGTCAAACTTACTTGACACAATAGGATCCAAGTGTTATATTTGCAAAGAATCTTTGTGAAATTACGTTTCTAAGGTAGTGAGGTAAAAAAAGATACCCAGGAGGAGATGCTATATTATGTGTAATATTTTTAAATGTTGTGATAAAACAACGAAAGTCTGATATCTGATGATGATAATTAGATTTGCAAAGTAAAACACCTTTGAGGCTATGTGTATGATATTAAGTTTTGGTTGACATTTTTTGTGGAATGAACCAAATGTCTAGCTGATTTTGCTTAATGGCACTTTCAGCTCACTTTATCATGTTCTTCATACTCACCATCCGATGTATTGATTTCCTTAAACCCTAAATGAAATATGCTGATCTGAATATTTTTGGAGTTTTAGTTTCAATTTTGGGACAACTTTGATGTATTGTTTCTTAAACTCTTGTATTGTGGGTTGTCTGCTATCAATGAATTTTTTTCTTTGCTTCTTGCACAGGTCAGGAGATTTTAAGAGCAAATAGTTATGAGAAATACAGGGGGAAAAAATGTTCACTGAAGTTTTTTTAAAGTGCATAGTTTCCATATCCTTTTAATGATAAAGGGTAAATTGTACGCAGAATGTACCTGCTTTTGTACTTTGATATGATATTCATTTGTATGGTTTTTGTATTTGTTTGCTTTGTTTTAAACTTTTATTTGTATTCTTAGCTTTGCCATTTCTATACGGAGCTTGAATCACAATTCAGCGGGAAAAAGGTTACCTCATGTCTCTTCATGGGGCAACCAGCAACTGTAAGCTTTTCAAGAAGGTCAAAGGATGTCACTTTTTAAAAAAATGAGATACAAAAACAAGTTGATTTTGTTCCCTGTGTTCATTCCAAGTGGAAATCAAATCTTGTACTACTTTCATATAATATATATTGAATTTGTTTTTCATAAAAGCCCAAAGCAATTCAGTGTTCTATATGAGGCCATTTTCTCAATTTTAAAAATGGATTTGTTTTTCTTGAGGGAGAATTAGAAAGCATGTTAACATCAGAGAAGAGTAGAGATGGATGGGCTGTAGAGCATCAAGAAATAAATTTTTCATATGCCTTTTAGTTTGCAGGCATATTTATGGATTGTAAAATGCATACTTTAGACTAGAGTGAGGATATTTTATATATAGATTTAATTTATTTAAATTTATTATTACAGTCATGGCTCTAAGTGATGATGTAACAGTTGGGGTAGAGATGGAGGGAAAGGATGGAGGGGGGGGGGGGGGGGAGGAGTTCAAATGATAATTTTAGGACCTCGATGAATTATTTGATGTCTTGTTTGAAGTATTATTATTATTGTAAAATCAAATTTTGTACTGATCAATCAATGGATACAAAGATAAACAGTAGACCTCATATATGCACTTTGAATAGTGAATACCGTAGGCCAATGCCGCAAACGGTATTAAATCAAAGTCTGTGTATAATGCATAAATTTGCACAGCATGTCACATACAGTGTGAGATTTATGAGAAATGAGAGATTAGCAAGTTGTCAGAATTGGAACATCAATGTTTTATGAATATCTAGTAATGTTTTGCTTTGTTTCAACCTTGGCAATTCAGATGCATTATTTTATTTTGCCATAATTTACTTCTAGTCTCAGAACTGCTATTTATCACTACAACTCTTTGAGTGTTTAAGTAAAAATCAATGATGAAATTGCTTTATTTGCGTCCAATTTTTGTGAGTATTATCACGGGTGAAGAGTCCATACAAGCAAAGAAAGCAGTGCTTGCCCCACCCTTTTAGTTAAAATGTCTACATAAATATACAAAACTATAAATGTACATCAACTGTTATTTTTACGTCATGTGTCCTTGTAACCATGAAGAAAAGTTTCCTATCTGGACAATAAAGTTTATCTTATTTTGTCTTATGAAAATGTATTTAATTTCCCTTTTAAGCCATCTTTCTTCTTTTTATTTGCTTGCTCTTACTGAAGGAGCACGCTGCGCACCTGAGCATTATGTTTTTCTGTGCAAGGATAAACTGCCAAGATTACAATTAGGATGCAAGGACAGAAAAATTGTATAAAAAATACTATTTCTGAGCATGTGGGCATATATTTGAGAAAAATATGAACTGCCTAGGAGATCTTGAATTGACAAGTAATTTAACACAAGCATACAATGAAAATTTGTCTTTTCATAGGTCATGTATTGTTCAGCTTTTGCCATGTGTTGTCCCTAGAGTTGAGGGCATCTGCCTAGTACTTTGTTAGCTGGAAACTACAGCTTTTGCATGTGTATATGTGAGTAGCCATTTAATTGTTCTAGTGGCTTTATCAGTTTTATCTTGGTGTATTGTTTTAAATAATTGTTTAGCATAGTGTATTCACCTCTTAGAAATGTGCATTGACTTCTGATAGTCAGGTATGTTGTATATAGAACTCCTTTTTGCAAACTTATCAGATAAATTTTATTGTGGTTATAATTCTTGTGGTGTTCTATTTGCTCAGTCTGAGATCTTTGAATATCTCAGTGAGGTGAAGGGAAGAATGTTTGACCACATAAGAATAATCAGATTAAATTCCACTCCCAGCCTTAGTGTGGGATTTCCTTAGTTGTCAGATTTGTTTAGTTAGCTGACATCAATATTGCTGCTGTCATATCGGAAGAGAATTTTAGAACTGATTTTTTTACCATGCATTTAATTGTTTTTTTTTATATCTTGAATAGTGCACTCGTACATAGGGGCCTACTGCCAGAGAATGATGATAGAATATAGTGCTTTACTGGCTGAAATTGTTAACTTTTGGTACTTTGATATCTTTGAACACTTTTTTCACTGTACAGCCAAAGAAGACTTTTAGCATTATAATGCTAAATACTATGATATTGTTGATACATTGATTTAGTGTGTCTCAAGTTTTAGGAAGTATCATATGACTTGGAGAAATTTCTTGCGTGCTTAGTCTTTGAAATGTAAAAGCAACTTTATTTGTCCATCACTTGCATTTTTCTATTTCTTGATCACCATTTGTGATGTGACAATGTACACTCGTGAGAACAAGCAGCTAGTCAGAACCATGCATGCACATTTTTATTCTCTTTATTCATTACATGCATTATGATTTTAATTTATTGAATGTTGGATTCACAATTGAAAGCTACGCAACGTGAAAGATAGAATTTCATTGTCTACATGAGATATCAAGATAAGTTTCTTCATAAAATAAAACGAAAGTAAAGGTTTTCATATGGTACTAATAAGTCCATATGACCCAAACATGATAAGGACTTAATTTGACTGGGCCCAAGGCAAATCTTTACACCTTAGCTCATTCTTCTGGGTTCCTTGTGGAACCAAGGGCTGCAGCAATATCCCTCCATTGAACCTGGTTTTGGAAACCCTCTTCAGCTTGGCCCATGTCATTCCAGCTGACGTCAACTCTGCATCAATGCTTGTGGGCCAAGTCTATTTTAGCCACCTACACTTTCCACAAAATGCCAATGCTTTTGTCTTACCCAAAACATTGTGCAGAAATTGTGGCTAGGAAAGACTGCAGTACTCCGTGAAATAATTGTTATGATTTAGATCCATCCATCCATTAATCCTCTTTCCTCCTTGTGGAGCATGGGGCCACAACAGTTGCCTTCCATTTTTTATGGTCCTTGGTGGTCTTCTTGATGACCAAAGGGATGTCACAATACTTTATTTGCTTTCTAAGATAGTGTTAAAATAAAGAAAATCAGCACAAGAGACTTTTGGAGGGAAATCTGTGAAATATGAGTAGGATGAATTGAGCATCATTCCAAAATTACTTTATAAACTTTCCGGTGCTTTTGTATTACCCGCTTCTATGGTTTGTAAAGGTGAATTTCAAAAAGTACGGCTCTAGGATTTTTTTGTCCTCTATTCAGTGACAGTTAGGCTGTATGAGGTGAATCAAACTGTCCATTAGGTACACAGATGACAATATTTTTGTGTTTGCATTCTCACCAGATTGAATTAATTATTTGTTTTTTGCACATTGCTTTAGGTGAAGTGAAAAATTTGAGCTTTATAAGAGAGAACAAAAATTTGACAATGATCTCTGGACCACTGAAGCATAAGGATTTTATGTTGTGTTATTCCCAGAGATCAGATTTACATCAGACTGGGTCTAATTGTACAAATTAATTAATATTTTTGTTGTTGCATGTTTACAAAATTTATGCACAAGTATTTTTGAAACATTAAATTTAAAGAAAGGGTGGTTAGGGCTGGGTGAGGAATATAGGAAGGGCATCTGTTTTTAAATGTCTAATTAAAATGCAAAGCACACATAGAGATAAGGTGATGTAGGCAGTGCTTTTTTTCAGAGCCTACATCAGAGGTCGATGAAGAAGGAATATTCTCTCATTATGAACAGAAATTGTGTGTGTTCACAGTAGCTGATTTGGCCTCATCATTATCATTGTTATCTTTGGTGTTGTTGTTTGTGGTGTGACAATAATTATGATTAATATTGTTTTTACAATTATTTCATTGTACATGTATAATATCAGTTGTCATTATTAATAATATTATTACTGAGTAATAAAACTTGCACTGAAATGCACTCTATACTATCTGGTTCACCCATCTTTTGCGTGAGCTCTCTATGAGTTGTTACACTAAATAGTGACATGTATGAAATGTTGTTTTAATCTTGCTTCTTTCCTATCACTCTGCCCTACCACTTTTTCACTATTGCTATCGTATTGAACTTCTGTGGCCCAGTGGTAGAGTGCTCACCAATGAAATGGAGCCCCCGGATTTGTTTAGAAGCCTGTATTCATAGAGATTCTCTATTCATGGCTCTGGCTCCGCCTTATTGGGGTTGGACGTTTAAATGGAGGTCCCGTTTATTAAATGGCTTTATAGTGTCGCAGGGGGCGTTAAACAAAAATGAAACTTAAACCATTACCATAGGAGGTCTCTTTCCTTTCTGAACTCTCTCTCTCTCTCTCTCTCTCTCTCTCTCTCTCTCTCTCTCTCTCTCTCTCTCTCTCTTTGTATTACTGTACTGAGGTGCTGTCCATGAAAATTTCAGATTTCAAAGAAGGAAATGCTGATGTTGAGCTTCAGGTTTGTAAACATAACACCCAGTATTTGAAAATACATGTACAATTTGAATATCCATTTGGTAAAATTTCAAAATCAGTATTTTGACCCAATATTTAGGCCAAGTCCGAGCCAATCTCTGTCCTTATATCTGACTGCTTGTCTGTTTATCTGTCTGTCTCCATATGTCCGTTTCTCAACCTGCCTGCCTGTCTTTGCTGTCTGTCTGCCCCCTGCCTCCCTCCTGTCTGTCTGTCTCCCTACCTGCCTGCCTGCCTTCTTGTCTGTCTGTCTTTCTGTCTGTCTATCTGTCTGCCCCCTGCCTTCCTACCTCCCCCCCCCCCTGACCGTGTACCTCCCTGCCTGCCTGATTGTCTGTCTGTTTGTCTATCTGTCTGCCCCCTGCCTCCCTGTCTGTCTGTCTTTCTCACTCCCTGTCTGTCTGTTCCCTGCTTGCCTCCTTTTCTATCTGCCTGCCTGCCTGCCTGCATGTCTGCCTGTTTTTTCTGCCTGTCTGTCTGCGATTACGGGCTTTCTCTCCACATGCCATAATGTTCTATTTTTCCTCAGGAAATCTTATCCCCCCCCTCTTTCCTACCTCCAACTAAAAGCTCAAAGGAAAATAGTAAAAACAAACAAACCGCTAAAACCTATTATCATGGTAATCACGTGGCACTAAAAATGCCAAGTTCAGACTTTGACAGGCAATCACTTAGACTCTCCATTATCTTATCAAGCACCCTCTCATTACAAACCACTCTCACCCATGGGTTCAATCACATTAGTGGTGATGTATTATTATCTCAGCTTAGCAAAGAAATTAAAGAGCTTATTTTTAAATTTTAAAAACATTTAAAAAAACAACAAACAAAAATCGACATCGCTATTATCACATCTGCAATGGGTAAAAATATTATTGTTCAAATGCCGCTGACTGCCTTATTTTTTATTTCAGGAAAAAAGTGATCGTTTCATTAAAACCCAACTAACCAACTAACAGTGGAGTCGGATTCCTAAACAAAATAAGCACGGTATCCTGCATTTGCCAACTACAAAATGTCTATGGTGCGAAGGTGCAATGTTTTACAGTTAAACTTGCCCCAACGACCACCTGCACAAGACGACAGCTACCTGCACAAAGAACCATTTTCTATCGACCTCTATATTGCATAATATCTTCTATGTTATATCACTCTCCAAGCTTTGGTTTGGTTACCAGTTTTACGTCCCCTGCAACACTGTAAGGTCATTTAAGTGACGGGCTACTTCGACCCTGCCTGTCAGGGCCAACCCGGGCTGAGAGGAAAAAAATCCCAGCAGAAAACCTCCAGATCGTCTGCCCTCGGGATCGAACCGGGGTTTTCCGCGTGACAGGCGAGGAGCCTAACCATTACACCACAGCGCCGGTCCCTCTCTAAGACGACCACCTGTCGAAAACGACCACCTTTTCTCGACATTGGGTGACTGTCTTAGACAGGCTTGACCCAAGACACATTAGCTACGCGTAACTAATGTGTCTTGGGGCTTGACTGTAACGGTACTTGTTTTCGGCACACAGAATGTTGACTTTGACAACGGACCGGCGCTGTGGTGTAATGGTTGGGCTCTTTGCTTGTCACGCGGAAGACCCGAGTTCGATCCCGAGCGCGGACGATATATTTTTCTGCTGCGATTTATTCCCTCTCGGCCCGGGTTGGCCCTGACAGACAGGGTCTCAGTAGCCTGTCTCTTAATCTTAAATGACCTTACAGTGTTGCAGGAGACGTAAAACTGGTAACCAAACTTTGACCTCGGAATGAATAATATAGGCGCGGTAGCACTTTTACAAAAGGGGAGGTTAGGTCCCTTTCCTCTTTATTATCTATACTGTACTCTCTGAGTACACCCAATAGCGCCATTGTGGCTAGATAAAAAAAGGCCGTGTTCACAAAGTGGCAAAATATCTTTCGATAAGGGCAATAGACATAATAATGTGCCATGAATAATGAATTCTGTTTGGCGTATCGAGGCATTTAATAGCTCTTTACAAGCAGAAGAAAAAGAAGGGGGATAAATACGAGTATATTGTTATTTCGATATATAACAGGGAAAATGCGAAAAGAACAAAGCTAAATTCAGGTTTATTTGTTTCTTTTTATTTGTCTCTTTACCTTCGAGTACCGGCGCTGTGGTGTAATAGTTGGGCTCTTCGCCTGTCATGATCCTTTTAAGTTGGCTTCATTGTGCTATTGCACTCATTTAATTTTTTAATAAAACGGCCCTAAAGAGTGCTGTACAACGTTGCCTTGCCATTATTGAGGGAAACCTGGAGGTCTTTAGCCAAGTATCATGTAGCAATAATACCTGTTAAATGAACCTTTTACTTTTAGACTATGGGGCCAAAGCTCCCTCATTTGGTTTACTGTCACATCCAGTGGGGTATCTATAATGATGCCATACGAACCAAGGGCTATCGTTTCTTCTTAATTCAACTGGGAAGTATTCTTTTTCTTTCTTTCTTTAGCGTTGGGTGGTATAAACAAGGAAAAATAAAAAATAATCAGTATCTAAGACAGCACGAATTTGACTTTCGAACTCAAGAAATGGATCTTTTTAAGTCGTCTTGAATCTTCCTTCCTGCTTCCATCTGGAAAGACCCATCATTTTAAGATACTGTTCAAGAAAGCAAAAACTGCAAGAAGGTTATACAGTTGTTAGTTTGATGCTCTCGTCTAGTACTTTTGGACGTAAAAATACACAGGAAGTTATACTTTTATAGTCGACACACAGCAGTGCTATGCTTAGTTTTGCACAATATACCGCGAAAAACGATTGCGTCATTGTATTACATTTACGGTGACGATGTAGTATTTGATCCTTAGATCATGAAATCCTTTGATGGGGATACCAACTTCAAACATGAATTATACAATTAGCCCACACTTTTCGGAGAGGCATGGGGGCTAAATTTTCTTATTTAATCCTAAAGTTTCCAAAACTAACAAGAAAGCAACCTTTCAAGCTCACGGTCACGGAACTGTCGTATTTTACCCAACTACGTGGGGAGAGATCAAAAGTATTTCTCGGCGCCGAAATGACCTTATAGTGTCGAAGGAGCCGTAAACCCCCAAACAAACAAACAAGACCGTTCTCTGGAAGGCGCCCGGGTTGTCATACAGCCTGTTATTGGGGATCGGCTGTGGCCGCACTTTCTGTCTGAGCGCATCATGTTTTGGGCATTCACGGAGCAGAGACTGTATAATTAATCACTACGGAAGTTTACGTGGTACCTAGAGTGAAATTTTACTATCTTAAAAGCCAGACTTCCCGGAAAATATCAATATAATTGTAAAAATAAATCAGACTGCCTAGGAAAGCAAGATATTGAGTTCATAAACCTTTGGCCATAACCAGTGACAATATAATACGAAAATACGCTGTTGTCCTCCAGTTTACGTAGCGCGTGAACGACCGTCGTGATCATTAATACGGCCACAGGTGGTCTGTTTTTTGTGGGGCCAATTTTGAGCTTGTCAGAAATTTTGTGAGCCGGTGTGTAGCCTACACAGCCCGACGTTTGTTTGTAGCATTTCTACACCTTAGTGCATTAACAATATGCATGCGTTTCATGTATACGGCCACAGGGCCTTAAAGAAAAATCCACTGGGACCCAGCACAATCTTGGCACCATTGTCTGAACCGGCGACTGTGGTGCAATGGTTTATGTTCTTCGCCTATCATGTGTAAGATCCGAGTTCCATCCCACGTGCGGACTAGCATCTGCACTTTTCTGCTCGGATTCATCTCTCTCAGTCCGGATTGGCCCTGACAGTGAGGGTCGAAGCAGCCCGTCTCTTGAATTATTTTTCAGTGTTGCAAGGCACGTAAATCTGGTAACCTAAACAGATCAAGCCCTTGTCCAACACAAATGTTGTTGCTATTCCGTGGTGTCAGAGACTGTTGACCAAACGACGGATTTTCCAGAATGACAGCAAACAACATGGGCTAGTAAGTGGTACAGCAAACAAAATGGCGGCTCATGAGTGGGGCTTGGAAATTTGTGTTGTCTCTTGACAAACTGGGTATGATAAGTTTGCCCCTAAGATTTTGCGGTCGAGCGATATCTGAAACAAGTATAAAGCAAATTTCATGTAAATTCCAGCATATGTCAAATTCTTTACAGTATAGTAAACTATTGCCATACTGACCCACTTTTTTTGCTTGAATTTTTCCCTCTCAGCCCGGTTTGGCTCTGGCAGGCAGAGTTGAAGTAGCAAGTTTCTTAAAATGATCTTATTATAAGTGTTGCAAGGTACGTAAAATTGGTAACCAAACAACAGCAAAAAGACCCACTGTAGTGTAATGGTTAGGTTCTTCGCCTATCACACGGAAGACACGAGTTCGATCACACGTGCAGACGATCTAGTTTTCCTGCTGGGATTTGTCCCTATTAGCCCGGGTTGGCCCTGACAGGCAGGGTCACAGCAGACCGTCTCTTAAATAACTTTTAGTGTCGTGAGGGACGCAAAACTGGTAACCAAACCAAACCAATGACCCATTATACATAATGGGGGTTCAGTTAATGTGGGGCATTTTGGCTTTCAGTCAGGGAGTTGAAGTGACATGTTCGCCTCCAAAAGATCTGGAGACAGCACAAGACAGCAAGCTGAGCTCCAAACGTCAACACCATGGAACTCTAGTGACTGTTTACCAATAATGATAATATGTTCTCAGGCATATATTGTGTCTATTTCTACCAAGTCTCTGATCTTCTGCTGTGACCAATCTGTCGAAAGAACTGACACGATTGTTTTATGCTTTTACGATTCTGTCACGCAAAATAGCCCCAAACAATAAGGCATTAAATTTTACTCACTGTGCTACCTCTTATTGTAACACCTTTCTCCCCCCCAACCCCCCCCCCACCAACAACAAACAACCAACCAACACACAACAACAAATAAACAAAAAGTAATAAGAAATTACGGCAACAACAAACAAACATACAAGCAAACAACAACAAAACAGCAGCAACGACAACAGCAACAACAACGGGGGCTCGGTGGTCGAAGTGGTAGGGAGCTCTGGCTCACAAAGTGTGTCAAGCAACGTTGGGCGACAACAGCTTTTAAATAGCGATCACTAGGTGTGTCCCTGAGCAAGACACGCTAACCCCTGCTCAGACGGGCGCTGCACAGTGGCGACCAGCGATGGCGTACGAACAATTGTTGAGAGTGAAAGACGATGTGATCATGTTCTCAATGTTCTCATCCATGTATACGTATTGTTAGAATATTTGCTTTGTACATGTATGCACACTATTGTAAACCATATTTCCCCATTGGGATCAATAAAACTTGTCATTGTCATTGTCTATAACAACAACAACAACAACAAAAACCCAAAAAACAAAAACAAAAACAAAAAAGACATCGCGTGTATACGGGGAGGGAGGAGAAGAACCGTACCCTAACAACTTGAACGAACATTATCTTCAGTGAAGAGCTGACGTTGGCACCGGTACCGGATTTAGAACCTCCAGTTACCCACATTTTTTAAAATGTAAAAACAAACAAGTTGAAATGTTTCTTATGAATCTGGCCATGAATAACTGCACAGTGTAACGAGCCAAAGATTTGAATAGCGCTCGCTGCGCTGGAAAAAACTCAGCATATTTGAATGGAAATCATTTGCTATCTTTTTCATCGACCAGAAATCAAACACTCATGCGCGCACAAACACATATGATTATGTAGATCTATACAGAACTCAACGAGTTTGTACCCATAACACACAGGGTAAAACCGTATTATTCAAATCGAATGAAAGCATGTTGTGGTGAATGCCTGCGAACGATCTCTCTTTGAAGAGCTGGGGATATGAGCGCAATTCGTACTTTTGACACTTTGATTGAGACCCTTGTCAAAATTCCCCGCCCCTTCCTTAGACCATAAAGAATTTTTTTTTGCCCCAGGATTTCTATAGCATGTTGATTTGGCCTTTCTGTTCTTATCATGGTGTTATCATACTGTCTTTTATCTTAAGTTTATATATCACTCTCTCTCTCTCTCTCTATCTCTCTCTCTCTCTCTCTCTCTCTCTCAACCGACGCTGTGGTGTAATGGTTAGGCTCTGTGCCTATCATGAGGAAAACCCGAGTTCGATCCCCGGTCGAGGACGATCTTTTTTTTTTCTGCTGTCTCTTAAAGGATCTTACAGTGTTGCTGGGGACGTAAATCTGGTGACCAAACCAAACCATCTCTCTCCCCTAAACTGTCTTTCTCCCGTTCCTCGGTTTTTGCGTCTGTCCGCCTTCTTTTGTTGTTTTGTCCTCACTCCCCCCCCCCTCTCTCTCTCTCTCTCTCTCACTCCCTCTTCCTCCCTCTCTTTCTCTTTTCTTTGTTGCTCCCAGTCCTTTTCTTCCTTTCCTCTCTCACGGGCACACATGATTTACATATCACACACGCAACCATGCACACACATGATAAGCCGATTGCGTATAGCCTACCGGTACACACTAAAGCAAAAGCCATGCAATCATTTCAATAAACTTCTCCTCATTGCTTTTTCCTCCAACCCTTCACCTTGCTTTAAACTCTCCCTTTACACTGTGAACCCCAATTTCTTCTACAGATTTATACGTAATATCCTTTTATCTGTTTCGCCCTCCACTTACGCACACATTATACAAATGTTTGCTTTTAAACTTATAAACTCTAGCCACGGTGTCTGACACCCTTTTCCTCTGTCGGGTGAAGCTGTTTAATTCAAGAACAGGCAATATATCACCAGGGCGTTCAGGGTAGAGTACAGCAGGTTTGGTGTCATGATTGGAACAAATCCTCGGCGATTTCATTTGCTGCCACTCTTGAGCTTGAAGAAGGACGCGGTGAGTATTGTCTTATTTCCTGTCAGAGGAAAGAAAGAATTATCGTTTACTATACACTTGAAGGGTACCGTATTGTGCATTTTTCATTTATCAAAGTGTTATCTCTAGTGACTAAACACTAAACAAGTAGTGTATGAGTCGCCCTATTGGTAAGACCTAGAACCAATTTCGACTGCTTTATTTCATTCAACGTCTTGAATAGTTCAGTGTTTTACTTGAAAGACGTAGCCTAGATATATTTTTTTTGTCCTGAATGGTATTAGCGGTAGGTCATTTTCTTATGTTCTCTTTTGCTAGTCAGATGAAACAGTGATATAAATCGTTAAAAAATAATGTTTGCAGAAACAGAAATGGTCTATTTGTGTAGCATAAGATTAATTATTTGTTTAATGAAACGTTTCAAGTATATGTCAGTGTGTATTATTTACACAAAAAGAAACTTTTTTGATATTCATGTATATTATTGTACATGTATTAGGACCAGCGTTTGTGGTGTAACGTTTAGGCTCTTTGCCTGTCACGCAAAAAACCCGAGTTCGTTTCCAGCATCTGAATCTTTCTCCTTGGGGATTCGTCTCTATCAGCCCGGGTTGGCCCTGGCAGGCAGGGTGAAAGTAGTTAATTTCTTAAATGACTTCACCATGCTGCAAAGGGGCGTAAAACTATAAAACAAATCAAACGTTTGGATTAGGCCTATCCTTCTGCTACATCGAATGCTTTGCTAAAAAGTGAGTTAGATAGGCTATTATTCAACCCAAGACTTTCGTGAAACAAATGAATTTTTTTCCGTACTCTTCTGTAAAATTCTTAAGAGGCTCCATACAGAACAAGGGTCTTCAATACAAGAATCGATTTATTACTTCTTTAGAGCGGCAACGTTTTTTAAATGACATTTTTATCTCTAGCCGTCTGTCCTTATCTAACTTGATCAATGCCTGTGTGGTGCGCGTAGGTATAAATCTTTATGAGTGCGATACTTCAAAGTCATTTTTCACTAGTTCAATTTTTCTTATCACTTTGCGATTGCACAAAGTTGAAATTCCACTGTTTTGAGTGGGAATGTGTGGTTTATTGTGTGGAGTTGGGTGGTGGGGGGTGGGGATGGGAGTATGGTTAGTTTTTTTTTTTTTTTTTACTGTATTTAAAATATTGAACTTTGTACCTGGCAAAAGTGCTTTTAAAAAGTCACGTATACAGTCTAGTGCATTGATATTAGCACTCGTAAACCAATGTAGGTAAGATTGTAATGCGCTTTTATCTTCTCTTCGGCTAGTAATTCATCTTCCACCAACGGGCTGCCTGCTTCTTTTTGCCTCACATGGTCTTTAAAAAAAATTTGTAGGCTCTACATTTTGTCGTAATTTTTAAAATGATGCTCCGATACTTTAATTCTACCCTGCAATGGGCCTGCAACAAACCAAAAGTAGACCTAGTCGAATTTATTATAATATGGGTCCACTTATATGCTGTTATATGTAGCCTGTTATTATTTTAATTTAAAAAAGATTGCTCAATTACCCATTTATCTTAAACTAACCCATATATACTAATCAGCATGAATTATTATTTTTTGTTTCCGGAAGCAGGAAGCAAGGTTATTTATGGGCACAGGGAACATGGAATTACCCTTCTGAAGTGGGAACAGGATGTTAAAATGTCGTGACGCGGGTGCCTGTACAAATAAATAACACCGGCGTTTGTGGTGTAATGGAAAGGCTCTCTGCCTATCATGCAAGGGACGTACAACTGGTAAACAAACCAGAAAATACAAAAAAGAAATAAACGGAAAGTAACTAAGTAGGCTTAAAATTGTGCGAGGTGCATTACTATGACGTCTTTCTTCTGATAAAAAAAAAGAAAAACTTTTACGGATCAGAAAGTAAACAAGTAGATATGAACTAGTAACCGCTCTGTGTGATCCTTCCCTCAACAAGTAAAACCTACGGTTTCTTATGGCACGCGGGGGGGGGGGGGGGGGGGGGGGGGGGGGGGGGGGGGGGGGGGGGGGGGGGGGGGGGGGGGGGGGGGG
>JAUKPP010120536.1:0-15331 GCA_032273245.1 Phyllaplysia taylori
TAGCCCCCCCCCCCCCCCCCCCCCCCTAAACTAACATGTAGTAGCCTATTCTTGTATGTTTGCTTTTGTTTTTGCTGGTCCATTCCTATCATATTTTTTTTTGTAGAGCTTTGGATTTTAAAAAAGGGTTCTAACCGGCATAATGACAACCATGAAAACCCCCAAATTGATAAAAACCTGCCTATTGCAATAGTTACTATTTTTAGTAACACAGCTATTCCTTTATTTTTACTTGGGGAAAAAGTACGCGAGAAGACATTTTGAGAAGTCAATCAATATGAGCTTCAGCAATAACAATCGCAGAAATGATGGATTCTCTGTAACAACTGGAAGGGATGGATCACGATCTTTCTACGGTTTGTATAATACAAATGATAAGTTACAAAGGCCATGCCTTGGTCTCCTTGCCTGTCACAGAGTCTAGATTTACCCAAAGTCAAACCTTAAAGAAACCTATTCTCGATAGGACACCACGGCCGTGGTCGTGGACAATCATTGACAATGATTCATTTGTTGTTTTGTTTACAACACAGCGCAATACATATTTGCAGTTTAACATGTATTGTTTGGAACGTTTTCCATCCAATTTCATATCCCTTTTTGTTTGTCTCGTACTCTGAGACATTAGTAGGCTATTGATTTGTGGATGGAATAAATCTTGTTTTGGCTTGTTGATGTTGAGTCTGAGTCTGATGAGTTTCACTTTCCTTTCAGTTTCAGTTCTCACATTTCATTTTCATTAATTTGATTTCATGTCATCATGATTCATTTGTTGTTTTGTTTACAACACAGCGCAATACATATTTGCAGTTTAACATGTATTGTTTGGAACGTTTTCCATCCAATTTCATATCCCTACTTTTTGTTTGTCTCGTACTCTGAGACATTAGGTTAGCCTGGTTAGGTAGGCTATTGATTTGTGGATGGAATAAATCTTGTTTTGGCTTGTTGATGTTGAGTCTGAGTTTCACTTTCCTTTCAGTTTCAGTTCTCACATTTCATTTTCATTAATTTGATTTCATGTCATCATAATAAATCGCTGGTGCTTTTCGAATAGAATATTATAGTCTTCGTAGTATTTGCCCTTTTGTCAAACAACCAGCGAGTATGTATGTGCTCCACCAATTTCCCCTGCCCAGGCCAGTGCCCTTTCTTTCTCAGCCACATGTATTCCTACTCCTACTGAACTAACTATAGAAAGCTAAGCCCTAGCCCTAAATAAAAGCTTAGGCGGCTACACATTCTTAAGTGGGAGGAAACTATGTAGGCCTAGCTCATTGTTCGTAAAGGTAAAGGCGTTCTTTTAGATGGGGGAAAACTGGGCAGAAAACTGGACCAAACTAGAGATAGGGCCTATATTGTATTTGTATGCACTAACTAAACAGAGTTTGCTTCCTCTCTGCATTCAACTCGGGCGAACCACATTCTTATTCATAGTTTTCCCAGTGTTGTTCGTATACTGTATGGTGTGAATCCACAGTTGTTCATGAGGGCAAAGCCTAAAAAAATTTAGATCTATTTCAGTAGAATCCATCAAACAGATCGGGTCAGTACAACGAGAAAGAAAAAAAGGGTCAGTTTTAATTAGATTTAGGGTCTATTACTTTAACCCTAAATCTTAACCCTACTAGTACTAACCTTCACCCTCACGTGGCGAGACTAGTGGTCCTGTTATGACAGTTATCACTGTTGACCTGATCTTTAGATTGGGTCCCTCATCATAAAAATTTGTCTTCCACCCTTAACTTATGTAACTCCTATCCAGGCTCGGTGTGCGAAGACACAATAAAGATACCAATGATTTAAAAAAGAACCAAAAAAGAAATATATATACAAAGGAACCACAAACACTAACGAAGGGAAAATATTTCACTGTCCCACATCAGGTAAAAGACAACTAACCTGGGTTCTCTTGGTTTTGAGTGGTGGCATAGAGGAGGCAGCATCGCTGGTCCAAGTCAATATCAACTTCTAAGTGTGCTTTTTAGATTTTCCTTCATGTTCAGATTTTTTTTTGTATTGCTGTCTGTCTGACTTAACTAAGTGTGCCTTGTAGATTTTCCTTCATGTTAAATTTTTTTTGTATTGTTGTCTGAATACACAGAGATAATTGAATCACTTTGCTGTATGTTTGATTCTGTAAACTTCTCTTTCGACAGGTGAACACGACGACAGATGGAGCAATAGTTCTCGCAGAGGTTCCCGCAGCAGTGGCAGTTACCGCGGGAGCCGAGGAAGTCGTGGAAACAGACGCGGTGGATCAGGATTCAAACATTTCAATAGCTCGTCCTCCAGATACAGGGGTCGATATAATGCTGAGGCTGATGATGATGGAGACGTTTCCATGGGAGGTGATTCCCGAGGAGGGCGAAGCCGGGGCAGATAGTGAGCAAAACCTTTTTAATTTCCATTTCAATTCCAAGCGCAGATATTATTTTTTTATTATTTTTTTTATCTGTTATGAAGTTCTTTATTGGGTTTTGAATTGTCAAAGCTTTTATGAATACTGTAGTCATTTTTGGTAATTTTGTGAGAGAAGATAAAAGTATTGAAGAACAGTTACATGATAAATGTCTGCCTGTGAAGTAGTGTGTAATAATTTTAGACTGGAACTTTGAATTTACATCAGTGATGTGATTCAGACAACTTTGACCTTTGTAATAGTACACATGCATAAAGAGAGATATTTTGATTGTAATATTAATATGCTTTGAAAAGGAAAATTCTTATTTTTGTGTGTGATGGGGAGGGGGGGGGGGGGGAGTCATTTCTTCTATCACCCAACTATTTTGAACCTTTGACCACAGGAAATGCAACTTTTTTTCAGTGTGCTACCATTGGATGGCACCTTCAGTTTTTTCGTCTCTCCCATGAAAGACTAGCTTGTTTTTTAGAATTGATGTGCCAGTAAGATGTTTCACTAAGTTACAACTAGCTCAGTGTTTGATGTGTCGTCTGAACTTTGCAGCAACTCGTACAACAGCCGGCCTCGAAGCAGCAGACGGGGCTCATACTACCGTAACCGAGGTGGCCAGTCTGGAGGAAGCACATACAACAAGAGGAGGAATGAGGATTGGTACAGAGTCATGATTCCTTTTGGAGCATCTATGACTAAAGAAGAATTGTTCAAACTTATTCAAGAAAACATTGAAGGAAAGTTTGACCCAGTGCAGGTACTGTGCTCATTTCTGCACTTGTCTTTTGGTTTGTTTCTGCCATGATTCCTTCTCCTGTAGATTTGTTGCTGATCAGAGAGGAAGGTGAGTGTTGAGGTGTCTCTACTTTGGAGCAGTGTTTGGCACATGTTGAAAGTGACAGGTCTGAGGCGTTCTGGGGACAGGTTTCCCTGTGCTTGAAGCTCACCACATTTTGTGAGGCTTGGGAGGAATGAACTTAGCAATAAGTTAGGAAGTGTTTTGTCGACAAAATGCATACCGGTACATGACTAAGTTTAGCTGTTTTCAATGAAAGAATTCTTCATTCGTTGTTGTCATTGTTTTGTGAGAGCATTATAGAAATTGCATTTACTCTTTGTAGAACAGACTGACGGGCAGTCATCTTGTTTTATGTTCATGGGTAGGCCAGATTTGATATATTCTATTGGATGTGCTGGGCTTTTTGGTTGTTGTTTTTAAAGTCATCCGCAATTTTTTCTGCAGTTCTCAATTGAGGAGAAGAGGGTTTACTTCTACATTGAAGGCTCCAATATGGCGGAGTCTTTGAGAAGCCTGAGTCGCAGGGTGGACAAGCCAGATGGACACAAGCTCACTCTGCATGTCTCACAGTCAGGCGCTCCTGAAGGCAACATTAATGAGTCCAGTCTGGAAAAGTTGAAAGTGAGGACACATTTTTTTAAAGTTTTAAAAAAGAATTTGTACTACTTCATGCCTAACAAATCATATTGCTTACTTCGAATTTCAAAATTATATTTTTTTTTAAGGGGGAGGGGGGAGCAGTACTCATTCCAGTTGTTTCTTTATGGCTAAGATTTGTGTGTTTGGTAAGCTTAAGAAATACGCAGCTGTTTGTCCTTGCATGATCATTTCACCTTTTGCGTATTTGCTGTGCAAAGATATTATGACTAGGATGATTGCAACTGACAGGGAACCAACCTTGACTCAAGTTCAGGTGACAACACGCCTAGTCAGTGCATATAGCTAGAAGCCAAGGACTACCATATAGTAGTCCTTGCTAGAAGCTTAAGTATATATATATATTGGATTTGCAACATTTCCAAGACCGAGAGATGTATAACACCTCGTTCACCAAGTTTCCTCATTAAGTAAACTGAAATGAGTAAGGCTTTTTAATTGCTTGTCTATCTTAAAAGAGAACATTGTCCTGTCCACCAAGTCATTAGGGCTTTCACAGGGCGCAACAGCATTTTAGACTCTGGATAGGGACATTCTTAAACTAATGATAATGGTATTTGTTTGAGTTTTAGGTTTCTCTTTTACGTTTTAGTACAGAGAGTCTCTGGCACTGATGGTTCTGCCTCATAACCATGAAGCATTTCAAGATGTGTCATGCTGAGACTAAGCAGAGAATGTGCAGTACATAGAGCCAGCTTTGCGAGGAGGTTACTTTAGAAGTGTACTGTTTATTTTAAGTGTATATTTTAATACACACAGCTAAAACAATTGTATTTCCACAGCTTCGCATGAGTGCCCGTTATGACCCCTCCACTCAACTGCTAAACCTGAGTTCTCTGTATGCTGATGAAGAACTGGGCAAAGAAAGTCTTTTCCTCCCTTTGAATCGGGCCTCCACCATGACTGCTGTTACCAAAATTATTGCTGAATATATTCCTGAGGTATAGGAGAGGTTTGCAACATGACCTTTTGTTTTCAAGTGGAAAAGTTTATTAATCTATCGGCTGTAATTGTAGACAAACTCTTAGGCTGAAGATATTTCTTTTAACGGCAAAATTACATAAAATGTATCATTCCGTTTTTCTACTATGGCGACGAATTGTAATAAGTTTTACACTGCTTTATAGTCAAGGTTGTCGTTTTTCTATATCATCCCCCTCCCCAGTTTTTCCATTATTTCCACCAAAATGAGTCTTTAAAAATCAAAATATTGGTATTCCATTTAACCTCATGGAAGTTTTCTCTGTAGACTGTGAGGTTTTCATTTAATTTTTTGTGTTCAAATGCAACTTTGTCATTTTTCATGAAGTCTCAGTGGCATCCCGGTAAAGGTGGTGCATAGTGTGATATCTTTTATTTATTTGTATTTTCATTCTCTCTGCTCTTTTCAGTTGACGGGTCTGGATGTAAGCGGCAACAAGTTGCTTGCTCTAGGCCACATGGTTAACTTGGTGAAGGCTGCTCCCGGTGTGGTCTGTCTCAACCTCGGCAAAAATCAACTGAGGTCAATGGAGGAATTAGAAAAATTAAAAGGATGGTCAAATATCACTGAGGTA
Source organism: Phyllaplysia taylori (assembly GCA_032273245.1). Lineage (NCBI taxonomy): Eukaryota > Metazoa > Mollusca > Gastropoda > Aplysiida > Aplysiidae > Phyllaplysia > Phyllaplysia taylori. The sequence goes on from JAUKPP010120536.1 coordinate 5,429, forward strand.
GTGCTTGATGGCAACGACCTTTGCAACAACTATAGCAATCAAAACATCTACATCAGGTAAGTTCTGTTAATGCAGTGCTCCTTACTGGATGCTACGTTTTGTGGATGGGCTCCAATCGCTCTGGGCAGGGTGAGTGATGGAGCTGTACTCGTTTCTTCCTGTTGTGATCAATTTGCCTAAGCGCTGTGGAGCAAATATTTTCTAGAATGAAAATTTTCATGTGAAATGCTCTTTTAAGAATTTGATGACATTCTTGATATGTCGTAGAGGATTATGAAGTTCGGTACTTTAACTTTTGGCATGTCAATTATTGGACATCTGTATATTTTGCATTAGTAAATAAATGTCACTTGTTGATGAGCATCTGTGTGTCTTTCTCCTGGGATACATCCCTCTTATCCTAGATTGGCCCTGGCTGGCAGGGTCGAAGTAACCCATCTCTTAAATTACCTTACAGTGGCTCAAGGGACGTAAGACTACAGATAGAAAGAAGAAGAAAAAAAAATTAAGATCGGTCCACAGAAGTGTAATCTCTTTATTTCTTGGTAGTCTGTTGTGAGAGTATTGCTAAGTATTCTGTTGGGGTCACTTTATTAGAATCAGCCCTGTGAATATCTTTTTTATTCTTGGTTTACATCCAGACTGAAAAGTTAGACTAGCCTCTCAGACATGGCAGTGATATAAATATTTCTTTTTGTATCTATTATCTTATTGGCAAATATAGTTATTTTGTGGGTATTTTTTCTTGTTCAAAGAAGATCATTGCATGGGACTTACATTTGCTGTCAATTTACATATAGTAAAGCCTAGAACTTTTTGCCTTCATCATCTGCCTGCCTTTCTTTCATTCACAGGTGCTGGTTTTCTCACAGCTCAACTCTCATTCTTGATCTATAAACATAACATTTAATAGAGCAACGGCTCATGACTCTGATTCTTGATCGGCAGACAATAGATTAGAAAGAGCAACAGTTCATGACTCATTCTTGACCTGTAAACCTAAGATTGACTAGAGAAACAGAATGTGTGACATACTGCAAGAGAAATATGTTGAACAAATTTGCTGTTTGATTTCCACTTTTCCCTTCCTTTGCCACCTGCACAGACCTCAAGACATTATTTCATGTTTATTGCATTTTCATTCTAGGAAACAACATTTTCAAAGGGATTTCATATATTTGACAGTGCTGATCTTGACTGAGACTAAATCAATGGAATACCTAGTTATTCATCTACTAATGGGATAGAAAAGGGCATAAAAACTAATCATGTGATGTGTAGACAAGTGCTTTTGTCCATTGGTTCTAGTTACCTTGCATTATGCTGCAACGGAAAAAAACATTATACATGTAGATAAAAAGGAAATATTTCACAGCGTGGCAAAAGCATAGGTACATACATGGATTCACATAATTTTGCAGCATTTGATATGTGTTGGGGCATTTGTTTGAGGATTTCAAATCGATTTAGGGAATCTATAGAGGTATATAAAATGGGGGTTCTATTATTGACTGCTTTATTTAGCTCTGTACAAGGCACAACACAAAATTCAATCTGTGATTTCCTCCACAAAGAGATTTAGGGTTTGGCGGGCACACATCACACCTGTACTATGGTCTGTGGTGCAGGTTCTTCGCCTATCATGCAGAGGACAGGCGTTCAATCACTATGTTGGATGAACATCTCTGTCTTTCTGCTGGGATTTTGTGTCCCTCTCAGTTTAGAGTGTCCCTGACAGGCAAGGTCAAAGTAGACTGCCTCTACACTGTTACAAGGGATGTAAAACGAGAAACCAAACCAAGCCCAAGAATATCACACTTGCAGGCCTGAAAATTCTTCAGTAGATCCTTCAGCAAATGGGGGAAAGCTGTCTCATTCTTTCTTATAACTTCCATGTTATACTTTTCTATACAGTGACATGGAGATTACACCGAAATTCTATTATTTTGCAAGAATTTCCCTTCTTTTCATAGCTGTCAATTTTGTTGTAGAGGACTGGGCACTTTCTTGTGCAATCAATTCTGTCTGGAAAGATTCACTTCTGTCTATACGCCTCGGAACCGTATGAAGTCCTCTGCTCATTATGGTGCTCTAAACTCTGCAAGATTCTCATTGGTCCCACTTGTCATAAGGAACTGATTTGGCCTTTTCCTATGTTGATGCACATGGATATAGATCTATCCATGTAAAGCAACTTCCATTCTCTGGCTTGTTTCTGGCAAGAATTATGTGGTTTTGCAAATCTTTTTTTTGTTGTTGAATATCCTTCAGTTTATTTACTTTTGGAGATTTTACATCTAAAAATATGAGTTTGAGAGTATGGACATGAAAACAGCTGACAAACCACTGAATTCATAACTCAACACAATATCTGGAATGGCTTGACCCTGGTGACTAATCAATGACCTATGAACATTTGGCCTGACACACTGGGCATGAAGCATCTGCGCTCAGTAGACGGTATGGAGAAGTGATGATAACTGTTGCACCGTGATGCAGGGAGAGAGGTGCCGTGTGGACGCATGGCCAAATGTCATGGTCTCGATGCACAATATACACTCACCCGGCACTCCGAGTTACTCGCGGGTGCTGAGGGAAGTTGTGCTCGCAAGCGAAGAATCGACACAATTTACACATCTCCTGACTCTGAGCGCGCGTAGTGACTCAGCAGGTACACGAGATAAGTTGTGTCGTTCTCGTTGTCACACGTACAGGGCTCAAGCTTGTCACAACCACACACCCAAAAGGGATTTGCTTTGAATTTATTTACATCTCCGATGTCAGAAACATGATGTGACAAATCAACATATGTCAGAGATGTCAAAACGGTTTACAGAATCCTGGCTACTGAAATTGAGATACACAAAAATAGTAGCCAAATAAAATCATATACATGTATTGTAGTTTTGGACCTGCTCCTGGCCTTCTCTCATGTTTTGCTAGACTGCTGGTACCGTTAAAATTTTTTAGCTCAGGGAGATACGTTTGTCTATTTCCCTTTATTTTGTGTTTTTCATTATTTCTATCCTTTTATATTTCTAGCTCTTCTTTTTACTATAAGTGAGGCAGCAGGCTGCATGTGCACTTCCTCTCTCCATGTCACAACATTCATTCCAAAGTATCGGCCTGATGGTGTCAGTGACCAGCTGTTTGGCTTTTTTCTATTGCTCATCCATGGTCTTCTCTCTGCCTTCCAATTGCATCTGGTTTTAGATGGAAAACAAAATCCTTTTTGTTGGTTTTGTTTCATGCACCAAATTTTTTTTTTTTCAGTTTGTATCAGGCTTGCCCATTTAGATTGAAGTTATTTGTTTATCGAGGCACCAGCCTCTTTGGCTGTTTTAGCCTTTTTTTTTCCATTTAGAGGACCTTATTTGATAGCCCATAGATTCTGAAACACGCTTGCGTCCTATGTGATGAAGGTGTTGTTGCAATCTCCGTGGAGCTTGCATTATGATGATATGCTCTATAAAAATGTAATTAATAAAATTGTGAGTCAAAAGCTTTTGCTTTGATTCTAGTCAGTGAGAGGCATCCTGACACTTTCTTTTATAGAAAGATGGAGTCTTACTGAAGCACCCTGAATTCCTAGTGTATTGCCTTGGCATCAGGACGTTTACTAAAGCAGTCAAACTGGGGACTAAGAAAGACAAATTCTAAGAACCATATTAGTTTTATGTTACTACCAGCATAACACATGGACAATTTCAATGATAAATTTCTAACAAACTGCATGACGCAGGTTAAGCATAATTTTGGTGACACGGTTTCTCAATGGACAAAAGTCACTGATATGCAGCATGAAGTTGGATCAAACTAAGATACTGTACCAGCATAGCTAAGCTCTGTGCATCAAGAGGCACAGTTTGGCTCAGATCTGGCAAGTCAACCTCAATCCAGGCCAGAGCTGGTACTCGGTTATCCAACCTCAAACGAAGGAAAGCAACATTATTTTATTTTTCCTTCCTCTCGAGAACACTGATATATACAGTGCCTTCGGCACAGTGATGAAGGGTGGTGTATCCATGTCTACAATTGATCAGCACTGTCATATATTTATATGAACTTACCCTTCAGGAGACTTTTACATAGAAAACAATAAGGACAGAGTTGAATATGCTAACTATTGACATCTTCAGTAAAGTCATTGTTTTTTTTGTTTGTTTTTTTACAATTTCATGTATCAGTGATCAAACTAGTGAAGCGCATCCTAATTATATATTTTTCTTTCCAATTTTTTTTGTAAGTCAAAGCATTCTGTACACCCTTTCTTCTCCTTTTTCATTCCTCAAATGTTCCTGGAGCAGCGCTGTACGCAAGATATTCCCCAAAGTTGTCACTCTGGTAAGTAAGTCATTATCCAGCATATATGTATGTGCATATCGGAGAATTCAAGATGCTATTTAAAAAAAGACCACAACTTTTTAGAGGCAATGCACTTGATGTTATGTTGAGAATGTGTGCACACTGCACGCTCACTAATTCCCCCTTAGATGTGAAAGTGTACGGGGAAAGAGACAGACGGGTTGCCGAGTTGATTATAATTGTCGTGTAAAAAGTGGGGCTTTGAATGTCTTTTCTTTCATCATGGCCTTTAATTCAAAGACCTGTGTGATTTGTATGTTTTCCAGCAATTTCACTTTTCAGTGAAGATTTTTCCTTGAGAAGCAAGTTTCATTGAAGTTGAAATGTGATAAGTGTATGGTTTATTTTATTTTGTTAGATGCTACTAGCAGTACAGGTCTTTTGGGTTTGTTTTTTTACAAATTTCAAAGAAACTTAAGTGAATTCTACTCTATTTAAAGTTTTCAGTTTTCTTAATACTTTGTAGAATTACAATTTGGTTACATTGATCATGATGCCTGAATAAATTGTTTTAATTCTTTTCTCAGGATGGGAACACCCTGCCACCTCCAATCACCTTTGACCTTGACACTGATTTCAAGTTGCCACCATCACTGGTAAAATGATAGTTCCTTATCGTTGATGTTTTATGCGTAATACATGGATGTCCATGCTTAACAGATATGGTTGGGTTGGGTTTTTTTCAGAGCAAACAATTTACCAAGTCAGTCAAGATAATTACAGCATGAACTCTTCTGAACAAGTTCCTAGGCACATCATAGAGGTGGAGATGAGTGCACACACATGCTTTCGCCACAGCTTAGGAAGAGAACTTATTTTTTCTTTTACGGGATGAAAAAGTTTTGGATTTCTATGTTTCTGTTTTGTAATTGTATTTTGCATTTGAAGACTTGTACCCTCTTATATTGTTTGTCCTGTCTATTGTGGTCTGCTTCTACTTCTTTCTGGGTAAACTGTTGTCCTAGAAATACTTCCTGACTCGGAAATGACCTGACAGTGTTGATAGAGTAATAAAACCTCAATAGAATATAATAAGCTTTTTGTAAAATGAATAGTCGCTAACAGCATGTATCTTTCATCTCCAGGGCAGCTACTTTGTCAATGATGAAGTCAAGGAGCCAGTGGTGACCTTCATCAAGGAATATTACGCCCTCTTTGACTCAGGCAAAAGACGAGACTTGATGCCTGCATATCATGAAAACGTAACAGCCTCTGCTTCATGTTTCCTTATGTAGTTATGTATAGCTTTGTTGTGTATGCAGAAATATGATGGGTGTATTGGAAGCTCTGACAGTGGTGGCAAACTATTGAGTTTTATCTGCAGAGATGTCAGTTTGAACTAATGAATTCAGAGGAAAAAATTTCCATCACTTCCCTGTAGGAATAGGTATTTTTTTACAGAGGTTATTTTATCCATTTCATTTCGTGTAACGAACTGGTTATGTCAGCGATGATACAGTATAGAAAATTGTCATTTTAAGAATATTTAGTTCTTCTACACAGAGGCTCTCGTACGTAAGTCCTTTTGAAAACTCAGTCTCACAAATTTGATCTGGTTGCCACCTCTGTTTTATCTGACATATCAAACCTTTTTTTTCCATACTTGCTTTTGTCCTGTAATAATGCAAAACTGGGATATTGGCGTTGCTCAACGCATGTTTGACTACCCTGCCAAAAAGACCCATGAGAGGAAGTGGAATGTTTGTTGCAATCATTGACCTAACGATTTGTTCTTTGTCTGCAAGCACTAAGAACTTATAATGATGACCACATAAGTTTGTAAGATACAATATTTGTCTTTGAAGAAATTTTTTTCAAAATTTAACATGATTATCAGCATTTTTACAATGTTTCTGTTTTCTCTTGTGTCTACAGGCCCAGCTTACAATATGCACCTCCAGGAATCCTTTGATGGAAAAGTATGTAGGCCCACTTGGATCTGTTTATGCGATACGTGTGATTGGTTTGCCTGAACCAGTGTTCTCAATGTGTTGCACTGGTGCTTTGATGTGTGAAAAATTGTCTGCTTCGAGGAGCAGTGAGTGGTTGGCGGGTGCTCTAGCGTGATCTGCTACATCTACTTCTTTCTGTGTTTCTGTTGACAGTATCTGCTTCTTGGCATTGAAATTAGCCTTATGACTTGTAGTGCTAAAAAATCTTTTTTTTCTTTTCTTAAAAAGGCCCCCAACAAATTCAAGGGGCTAGTACCCAGTTATGTGGAGAGTACTTTAGCGAGCTATGAAATTGATATCTGTGAAGACAAACATGCAAAGAAAACTATGTTACCTGGTTTAGCAGTAGCATGCAAGTTGTATTCATGTTATTCTCGTGCCATCTTTTCAAATGAATCCATGCTTACAATGGGAATCCTACATTTGCCCTATGACATCTCTGAACCTGTGTGTGGGTATAATTTATAAAAGAATAAACTGATGACATAAACATTGAGCGTTTTTTAAAATATGCGCAATGTATGCTCTGTGTTTATTATCATTTGGACATATTATTAAGTATCATTTCCTAAGTTTCGGCTGAACTCCATTGATAAATAAAAGGAATCGAGGAAAAGATAAGGAAGATAAAAACTGTATAACCTGCACTCTCGAGAACGCCAGAGCAAAAATTAGTATTATTTTAGCAAATGTGTGATCTGCTGACTACATTGCATTCATTTCATCTCCCCAGGCAAATTGGCTTCAACGCGTACTTTGACGAGAGCAGAAATCTGAAGAGGATAGGGCATCTGGATTCAGGTAAGTGTAGAATCATCTTGTAGTTACACCATGATTAGCTCACAGCATAGTTGTTTAAATGATGATATCTCCAAGTTCTTTTTTATCCAAAATATGGTTTGTCTATTATGTCGTTTTGTAATTTACTAAGGCCATGTTTTAAAGCTTTCAGTGAGACCATTTTATATACTGACTTTATAGGAACATCTTTGTAGCTCCCTTTTTTTTTGTGGAAGGGGGGAGGTGGGGGGGGGGGGGAGCAGTATAGTACTGCCTGTGAACGTATTGTAATGCTCTTGAAACTCCGATACATGGTACTGTTAAAATCTTTTTTGTTTCAGAATTAAAGGACACAGTGGTATCTAAGTGAAGGATAAAGCCATGCTATTGAACTGGTTTACCATTCTCGCTTTTATTGCTTTTATCACCCATCTTCTGAATTTGTCCTTTCTTCTTTACCTCAACAGAGAAGCTTTTGAAGAAAACAAAGATGGGAGTCCTCAATATTGTTTCCTTGTTGGAATCTTTACCAAAGACCACCCATGATATTCTCTCCTTTACAGTTGACCTCACTTTGGCTTTGGTGAGTTGTTTAATTTTCTAGATTATGTGATAGCATTGCATGTGCATTTATAGCAATTACCTAGACAGTGTTATTACTAGTGTACAACAGCTTTTGGCAAAATTTTATGTTATTTTTGTTGTTGTTGTAGGAATTATTATCGTTTCATATCAATTTAACTTTTTTCCTATTTATTGATAACTTTTCTTTACAACCTGTTTTGATACTAGGACAACCTTTCTTGCCACAGAAATGACTAATTTTAACAGTGCTTTAAAGCCCCAACATACACTATATTAGGTGCATTTAGTGTTTACTATGTTGGTTCTGAGAGATGCAAAATGTCTATTGTTCTTTAGCATGTCGCTGAAGCCTTGAAGTTTTCGTTTGAAAGCTCTGCTAATGAGAATTGATATTCTGTGTCTTTCCCAGCCAACAATGCTGTGCTTTGTCCTGCATGGGTTCTTCAAAGAAAGTAAGTAGGCTACTTTGTACTTTGCTTAGATGGAAACAATATTGGATTGCATGTTGGTGTCTGTAAATGATTGAATATTTCAAGCTCTTTTTACCACAATTAACACCTTCTGTACTAAACAATCCCATATAATGGTTATTGATAACTACTCACAGGGCCTATGAACCAGAGATGATATTACACATCGTAAGTTAAATGTGTTATACTGGAATGCCTCTTGTACAGTTTGTGTGTAGTCACTTTTCTCTCTTCAGATTAGTAGTGCATCAATGTGACAATTTGCTATGGCAATGGAATGCAAATCTAGAGGAAATCTTACCTCTATCTGACGAAAACAGCGGCTGTAGAAGGGGTCCTCAAAATGTCTCATGGGTACATCAGGTGTAACGAAGACATCAGGCTGGTGCTGGCGAACTTGTTGTATCTGAGTTTCACTGTATAAGAATGGCTTAGTTACCTTTTAGAGTGTTGTACGAAATGTTACCCCGAAACTAAGTCAAGCTAAAAGTAATAATGATAATAATGACTGTATTATATGGCGCATATCCCACTTGAAAGCAGGCTCGATGCGCTTTACAATCAATTATTACCTCAGCAGACCAAGTAGTTCAGTAACCTTCTGGGAAGCGTACAATGCAAGCTGCCATTTTACAGGCGCTACAGCACTATCATGCGGGCAAGATCTTTCACTGTCTATAGCCAGGTACCTATTCACACCTGGGCTAAGTGCAGAAATTTCATGTGCCTCTGCCAAGGACATGCAGGCCCGAGTCTGGATTCGAACCTACAACCTTCTGATTACTAGTCGGGCAGCCTAACCACTAGACTGCCAATGCCATAAAGTAATGCCTGTGATTGCATTGCTTGTGCAGTGGGTGTGTCTACATTGGGGGTGGGGATTGAATGTCAGGTTAATCAGTCAGCTCTGACCACCATGCAGTAAGTCTTAGAGTTTGTATTGAAGGATGTTCAAGCTGTTGGTCTAACGATGTGGGTTTTTGGGGTGGTTTTTTTTTGTCATAACAATGTGGGACCTGTTTAAGAGAGTTATTATCTTTACAAGACAACGTCACTCAAGATTTCTTGTCTCCAATGTCATGAATGAAACATCTTGTTCCAGTTGACAGTCGAGGAGATAGGCCACTTATTCGTGCTTTCAGCCGATCCTTCGTCACTGTGCCCTGTGGCTCCGGGTAAGTTCACTCAACACAGTAATTAGATTTTTTACAAATGTTAGACAAGATACCAGTATCTGTAGTGTAATGATTATGCTCTTTGACAATCATGCGATAGACCTGAGCTCGACCCCATGTATGGATCATTTGCGTTTTTCTGCTGGGATTGGTCCCAAACAGGCTGGGTCAAAGTAGTCGGTCTCATTAAATGACTTTATAGTGCTGCAAGGAATGTAAAACTAGAAATCAAACCAAAATAAAAACTTACTGGGAGACAGGACAGGACGAGAAGGATGTTAGATGCCATGGACTTTTAAGGGAGCTTTCAAGAGCAGCTATTTGTCATGTTAGTGGGTTTTGATTGGTGCTGTGGTATGTTTTAGGACAGGTTGAGTCTTTATGTAGGCAGTTCAGTGAACGCGCTAGCCGCAAGGCGAATCCGCCGCGCTGCGCCCCATAGGCTTTTGTAACTGGCCGTGATGCGTCGCGTTTCGGGTGGGCTTAAACATTTCGCAATTTTCTTTCGTATGTTAATCGCCGAATCATTTCCGGTACGTTTTCTAAAAGAGAAAAGGAAGCACTTCAAAATGGCGT
>JAUKPP010120647.1:0-15331 GCA_032273245.1 Phyllaplysia taylori
AGGAGGACGAGGAGGAGGAGGAGGAGGAGGAGGAGGAGAAAGAAAATAAAAGGAAATGAAGAAAGCAGAAGAAAATGAGAATGAAAACGAGAAGGAGGATTGGATGAAAGAGAGGAATATTAGGAGGAAAAGGAGGAGGAGGGGGGGGGGGGTGGTGTAGGAGGAGGTGGACAAGAAGGAAAAAGGAAGAAGATGAGTTATAATGTAAATTTGAACGAGTCTGGTCGACACACCAATAATGCATGGGGCGTATTACATCAAAAGCAAATTTTCACAGCATACGACAAATTAGGGCAATTGAAACAAATTATCACTTCAAGCAAACAGTCACAGATGACAAACAACAAACCTCAATATATCTAACTGAAGCCAAGCTTAATTGTTCAGATAAAGCATAAATTCCCAGGTAACAAATGACAAATCTTTTGAGTCTAAATTTTTTCATGACAACAATCACATAACAAATCTTTTGAGATTTAACTTTTCATGAAAACAATCACAAACGATAAATAATTCGTTATTTTCGTTTACATTGTCCTGCTAATTTGGACATAGGGAACTCAAATCCTATTTTTTTTTAAAAACCTTCAAGCAAGTGTTTCAGCCCTATCTAAAAAAAAACCTTCAAGCAAGTGTTTCAGCCCTATCTAAAAAAAACCCTTTGAGCAAATGTTTCGGCCCTATCTTAAAAAAAACATTCAAGCAAGTGTTTCGGCTCTATCTAAAAAAAATAACCTTCAAGCAAGTGTTTCGGCCCTATCTTAAAAAAATAACCTTCAAGCAAGTGTTTCGGCCCTATCTTAAAAAAATAACCTTCAAGCAAGTGTTTCGGCCCAATCTTAAAAAAATAACCTTCAAGCAAGTGTTTCGGCCCTATCTTGAAAAAATAACCTTCAAGCAAGAGTTTCGGCCCTATCTTTAAAAAAAACCCTTCAAGCAAGTGTTTCAGTCCTATCTAAAAAAAAATCCACAAAAAAACCCCATTTGAGCAAATGTTTCGGCCCTTTCTAAAAAAAAAAAACCCAACCCTTCAAGCAACTGTTTCAGCACTATCTTAAAAAAACACCTTCAAGCAAGTGTTTCAGTTCTATCTACCTGACACTCTATGGGGACCGGGCCACACCCAGGTCATGACTTCTTCTAGGTGCTCTTCTGTTTTGTTTTTTCTGGTGGGATTTGAATCCCTACCTTTCTTGGGTATCTTTGGATCTTCAGTCGGTGGCACTATTCATTCGACCACAGACTATTCCAGTGGAGGGGATCACGCCAAGCTTTATGAATTTACTTTTCTGCTGGGATTTTCCCTGATCTATTTGTAGCCTTCAGTAGTTCTATTTTAGAATCCCAGCCTTTCGTTCCGTTTGAGCCATATCAAATCAACCATTATGTGCACAGGAATACGTCAAGTTTTGATTAGCAGCACAGGAAAATGAAGCACATAGACATGACTAGCATCTGACAAATCTAAAAATAAATAAATAAATAAATAAATAAATAAATAGACTAATTAATTAATAAAAAAAATTAAAAAGCGGCAGAGAACAGATTACACACATTGACTGATTTAGCAGCGTCTGCAGTTTTAGACACAACGTTACAGTTTTATCAGCATTAATACCAAGCAGATGATGAGTGAGTTTAGAACGATGTGCGCCTCACCACTGGCAGACAAAATACACAAGTAAGTCAAACACTCAACTCCCATTACACATCGTCCTATTTGTAATTCTGTTTATCAACAGAAACGATAGTAGTACACAGAAATAATACTCTACATATCCTTATATCCCTATACTTATATCATTTACACTGTATACGAAAATTATAGAAATATTTCTTTTGAAACATTTTGTCATAATTTTTAGTTAAAATGTTTTCATTCATTTCTATACAAAATTATTAATGTACATCTTCTGTGATTTTTATGTTCTGTGTCATTATAACCATCAAGCAAGAGATTGAGAACTCTACCAGCAAAAAAGTGAAAGATCTCACCCTTGCCCGCCCAAAGACAGTACAGTCAAATACCTATGACAGGATCTACAGAGCTAAAAGATTTAGAAATTGCCAACACCCAGCACAAAAATGGCACACAAGTCAACCCTCAGATAAGTCAATTTTCTGTGTCAATCGCCTTTTTACAGAGTAAAAACATGCCCCAAACCCCATCAACGAACAGTCAATAGTTCGGTCCCACACTCGGTATTTATGCTTGGAAAATCCAGAGTTATTTTTATTGCAGAGCATTGAGGCAGCAGATCTGCCCCCCTTATCTGGAAAACCTGCTGTTTTATGAATCTGGGACAGCTCTGTTGCTGCAAACCATGCATTACATTATCTAGACTGAAAAAAACCCCACTCCTCTCCTCAAGAGATGGGGAGCAAACAATTACATAACACACAGTCAATCAAATTAAACACTTTGTAGTCGCACAGCCTAAAGGACAAAGAATTAGATCAGTCATGCACAGCGAAACGGACTAGATGGTGCTTCTCAGTCCTGGCACATAAATGCACTGAGTGACTGGACGGGCAAATTTGAGGTGGCGCATGTATGCGCCAACTGAGTAAAAAGTATTAAACATCTTAGCTACATTCACCCCAAGTAAAGGCAAGTTAAATGAGCAAGCACTAGTTGACATTGCTCATAAAAAAACGACTCGAGGACTCCAGACTTACCTCGAATGTGTGCGTGACAACGACGTCGTTGTCGCTTTACGCCCATCAGCGGAGGAGGAAGCGTCAGAGTTTGTGGGTGACGGGGCGGGCGACGGAGATGACGCTTGGCTCTTACTACTGCTGTTGCTGTTGGTGTTGAACACAAGATTGGGAAATTTCCCCCCGTCTTTCCCGGCCACGCCAAAGGTTTGAGCGGAGCCGTTGACCAACATCTGAGCCATGCCCAGCTCGGCTAGTTCTGCCTGGCTCATGTTCTGCTTCCAGTGGACGCGAGGTAAACCCACCAGCGACTCCGGATCTACCTCAAGGCCTGCCAGTTGGCTTGACGCTAGTTTAGACAGTAGTGCTGACGAGGCGTGGGAGGGGAAGGCGGTGGGGATCTGAACATTGAGCAAAGATGTTTTGGAGAGATCGGTGGCCGAGGAGGCGGCAGCGGCATTGGCAGACAACTGTTGTTGCACTTGTTGAGAGAGAAGAGCGGAGTTATCTCCCTCAGCGGCGCTGGTGATTGAGCTGACTTCGTAACTGTTACTGCGGGAGAGCGACGCTGTTTTACCGCTCTTCTTCCCACCAGAGCTCGATGATGACTTGATACTCAAGTCTGTCGCCTGCTGCGGTGTGGAGGAGTTTGCCGCATTCATGAGGCTCATTTCTCGCATGTACGTCTCGTAGTTGGACGGAGGGCTGCTCAGCGATATGCCACCTTGTCGGCTACCGTCTGTACTCAAGTCGATGGCCCCATTTGAAGAAGCAGTTACAGCGGCAGCGCTGGTACTGTTACTGTTGCTGCTACTACTACTGATGCCATTACTTGTGGCTGTACTACTGTCAGGATTCATAATCCCGGCTAAGTGAGCAGCGTTGAAAATGACGGGCAGGGCGGATTGATCGTATCCCGGGATGGGTTTGTCCACGTACTTGAGTCCAGCGGGTGTCACGACAAACTGACCCATCCCACCTCGGGCGGTCACTGCCGCAGACAGCTGTTTCCTGGCCAGGTCATTGAATGCATTGGTTTGGGGAAGGCCGAGGGCTCCCAGGCTAGCCAGGTGGTTGAGCTGTGACAGAGTGTTGGAGGCAAAGTGGGCCGGGTGGATGCTCAGGAACTGGTCTGGTGAGAGTGGAGTGAGAGAGAGGGGAAAGGTTAGGTTCGTTTTAAGTTGGAAGCGTGGCAAAACATGAAGATAAAATTGTTTCTTCCTGCAACTATTCATGTCTCAATAAAAAGAGAAGAATCCTACAACAAAATTATTGAAATTTCATAAAAAATTTCTTTCTCAACTTTGGCAAATCTACATCATTATCATCATAACTGCCTTTCTCACCCTGGACCAGGGTATAGGCCACAAACAAACACTTTCCACTTTTCTCTATCCTGGGCTAGCTTCTTGACATATCCCATTTTTTCCCACTTCTCTGTAGATAATTTTCTTTGACTTCTCCAGATTCCACATGGCCTACCCCTTGATCTCGAACCCTGTGGATTTCAATCCAACACTTCAACTCTATATAAAATATCAGAAATAGAACAGAATTCTTACTGCTGGCATTGGCCTCCGCACCCCCAGCGCCTGTAGAGCTTGAGCTGGCCGTTTGACCTGTGACCTCTTTAACCTCCTCCGCGTCCTTGACCTCTGATTCCTTACTGGCCTTGTCAATGGCCGAGACAGATTCCATTTCTTCCTCGCAGTGGTTGATGCGCTGTGGCTTGAAAGCCTTGCGTCTGTTCTTAGCTGGTGGAGCTGAAAACACAAAATCATAATATGTCTTAGTATCTTTCTATATGAGTCATGTAATGCAAATTCCAAAATAAATTGAAAAAGCGCTTGTAAAATCATGTATGTGTGTTTAAGAGTTACGAAGTCAGTTATTTTTTTATTACAGAATTTGAATCTGCATTCTTTTAGTGAGCTTGATTTGTTAAAGTTTTACAGCATTATCAACACTTTTAAACCATTTCAGTCCCAGAAAATAGATTAGCACAATAGTAACACATAGAAAGAAGTAGAAGGAGCAGACCACCTCAGAGCGACTGCAAAACCTCTCCCTCTCCCTGTCCGTCTCTCTGTCTAACAAATCTGAAGACAGTACAATGAGGTTACAGATACATCATGTAGCAACAACACACCTGAATTTGTGATGGGAACAGGTGAAGGTCGCTTAACCCCCACAGACGTCAAATTCACGCCACTCTTCTCCATCTTCTCCTGACCCTCTTCCACAGACAAATCTTTAGCAGCCTCCGACTTGACGGGGCTACCGCTATCCCTCGTTGCTATGACAACAGGGGTTGTAGAGGTGGAGGAGGAGGAGGCAGAGGAAGAGGCTGTCTTGCCCTGTGAGGTTGAAGCAGTAGCAGAGAAATCCACAGCCACTTCTTCCGCTCGCTCGCTTCTCTCCACGTCTTCTCCGGCCCCGCTGTCAGCAGGTGGAGCGTCAGGCATCACCACGGTAACGTCGCCCATCCCCTCCTGTGCCAGTTTCTCCTTCAGCTTCTCCTGCTCTGCTTGTCTTCTCCTTTCCTCCTCCTGCGCTCGCACCACCTCCTCCTCCTCCTTCCTCTTCTTCTCATTAAGTTTTCGCTGGCGTTGACCCTCTTCCGTCACCGCCTTCAACATTGCCAGACGCACAGCAGGGTCTGTGTCCTGAAATGACAAGAGTGTCTTTGTTAGTTTGAAGTTAGTTGTTTATAGAGGCATCAGCTTCTTTGGTGATTTTAGCCTAGTGTTCGCTTTGTTGATTTTTGTTTTTACAAACCTTGTGTATGTTTGGTTTGGTTTATAGTTTACTTCTCTTTGGGTTAATTCTGGAAGGTTATTTAAAAGATGAACCAGACTCTTCTGCGTGATAGGTGAAGAACCTAATCACTACACCACGGATGCGGGTCTTGTGTGTGCGTCTGTCAATCTGTATGTACCCATGGATAGATGGATAGGTGAATGATGGTTAGTTTTGGTTACCAGTTTTACATCCCTTGCAACACTGCAAGGTCATTTAAGAAACTGTCAGGGTGAACAGGGGCTGAGAGGGAAAAAATTCCAGCAGAAAAAAGCCCAGATCGTCCACGCTCAGGATTAAATTCAGGTTTTCCGCATGACAGGCGAAGAACCTAACCATTACACCACAGCTAATTTTCGCGAATTTGGAAAAAATTCTGGAAAATAACAACAGCGCGAAATTTTCCCTTCTTCTTTCTTTCCTTGCTATGATAATATCTTGTTACTAGTAACTGAGAAATTTGCCAAAAATTAAAATCTTGCGAAACTGGTTTGTCTTAATTCCAAAAAAATCCACACTTATAAAAACATCAGTGTGTGCATGAGCACATACTTATGTAAGGCGCTCACCTGCATAAACCTAGAGCTCAGCGCCTCCAGTTGCTTGCGATCGAGGGCGGGAAAACTCGCCTTGCTCGCCTGCTGGCCGTCAAACCCTGCAGATTTTCTCTTTTGTCCTGTGGCCGCTGCGGCCGTCGCCTCGAGCAGCAGAGCTTTACGCCGGTACTCCTGGAGCACAGCCGACTGGTCCTGACAACACACATGAAAAAATGAGCATTTCGGTTGGATTATTTTATTTTTTATGTTGTGTTGCAGTCCTATTCACATTGTAAAGTTAATTAAGTGCCATGGAAGAGATTGTTTGTTTCAGTTACGGATTGACGGCACTACCACCACTGTAAAGTCATGTAAGTGCCAGGATGTAAATTTGGACAATATTAATGCCAAAAAAAGAAGAGGAAAGGGTAGTCCAACATATTATGAAAAGGCAATTTTTTATTCAAAACACATGGAATTGACTATGAGGTCAATTAAGTGCACAAGGAAGATGAGGAAACTTAAAAAGAAGAGGAGCAGACAACATATAGAGCATCAGAGTGCCTTTCACCTACTCTCACCAAAAACAGTTTTACTATCTATAGCAGTATATAATCATAGCAAAAATAAAACAAACTTTTCCACTGGCCAAACATTTCGTTGATTGTTTAGCAAAGAGGCGCTTATGCGAAACAACCAACGATTTGTCTCCCATAAGACAAACTCACCATAAGCTGGTGCTGTGAATCGCCCAACTCGGACGCCATGCGAACAGCGACTTCCTCCCCGTGTCGAAGATCAATCGCCTTGATATCCACCATGGGAGGGTACAAACCTAAACCCGCTGGGACAGACTTAACCCCGCTACCCGCCACTGACACAAGGTTGTTGTTGTTGCCGCTGTTGGTGTTGTTGTTGGAGTCGCTGGTGTTGGCCATCTTGCTGCTCTGAGCGGCTGCTGCTACTGCTGCTGCTGCTGCTGCCGCGGCTGCTGATTGGTCGCCGTAGACACTGGCGGACAGGCTGTTCAGCAAAGCGGAATATTTCAGCTGTTCCTCCGAGACGTGCGTGGCTCCGTGGCACACCTAAATCATGGGGGAAAATTATACACTTGACACATCAATAAAGTACTATTTTTAAAAAATGTTTAATTTGGCACTATAACTAATCAAAAGAAGAAAACTTATACATTTCTTTCTCTTTTTGGTCCAAGTTTCTTCACTTGTGACACTTGTAAGATCATTTCAGTGCCGGGAAGTAGATTAGGATAATAGCAACACATAGAAAGAAGTAGAAGGAGCAGACCACACTAGAGTGCCTGCCAACCATCAACAATAACAAGGGAAAGAAGGGACAACAATACATAATAGGAAGTGTCGCAAATACTTTTATATTGTAATAAATTATCTTCTAATAGTCCTGCTATGAGTACAGTTTTCTATGGTTGTAATATTGTATAATTATCAATCTATGCTTAGGCGCTGCATTGTGGTGACCAGCTATGGTGTGTGTATATGCACAATTTGTATGAATGACGTTATCTACGTCAATATCACTACATGTATGTATTAATTCTTGTATAAATATGAATGTATTTGTACACCAATTGTAAATTTAATTTCCCCATAATAAAGTAGACTTTTCTTTTCTTTCTTTCATTCTTTTTTCTCATACATTCAGCAAAAAAAAGGGGAGGCAACTAACCCTGCGGTGTTCCAGTAAGTCCATCTCGCCCGTGAAGCCGCTCTCGCAGTCGGGACACCAGAAAGAGTTCTGGTTCTGATGGATGCGCATGTGTCTCTGGAGCAGGTACTCTCGGCTGAAACTTTTACGACACTGTGGGGGGCAAGAGATGGAGGATAGTATAAAGTTAGTTGTTTATAGAGGCGCCAGAATCTTTGGCTGTTTTAGCCCATGGAGGACTGGGGGTGAAGGATGTAGGACAGCGGGTGAGAAAAGGTTAAGAATCAAACATTTATTGAGGTTTATTTCTTTTTAGGAATGGCGATTTCTATTTCTCTTTTGAATAGTTTTTCAACAGTTACATTCGGAAAGACATGCTAAATAGCCTATGTATATACTAAGTAGGCCTAACATAGAGGGAACAAAATGAAGAGAAAAAAAAAAGGAGAAAGAAAGCAGACAACAAAATAACAAAACATAAGAAGGAAAAAGAAATGGTTATGGTCATTCTTTATTTGCTTAAGTCAAATATAAGTGTCTTGAGAAAAATGAAAACAGTTTCACTAAAGAATACAAGAAGCTTTTCTTTAACGTTACCTTAGTGCACACTAGAGAACTATTTTTAATTTATGCAAGATTTTTCTGAAGAGTATCTCTGATAGAATAAGACTCAGTGACCACAATGAGATTATGATCTGAAATCGCCCATTTTAATATGTTCTAGTTTTGGAAATAAAGGAAACTGCTGAGTTTTGCAAAACCAAACGCTCAGAGAACAAAAGTTTATAAGATAAAGATACCAATAGTAGTGCTAACTCTATTTTCAACAAAAGTGCAAATACTGAGTTTTTGAAAAATGCTCTTCAATTGTGGAATGACTGTAAAGAAATCTGAAAGAACTGACAACTTCTATTTAACAAAAATCCTTTCACAAGAAGACAAAGCTCCTACCTTTGTACAAGTGTATCCTCCATTAGCTCTCTCGCCGGGCTCGGTCAAACGCCCAGCCAATGGGGTGGAGGTCAGAGAGTCGTCGGTGAGGTAGCCCGGAGACATAAAACTGCTGCTGTTGCTGTTGATGCTGCTGTTTAATGCAGCACTGACGCTTTCTGTGGGCTGATCCTTTTGTTTCTGTAAATAACAATGAATAAAAAAAATATCAATAACAACTTCCCTATATTGCTTTTTTTTTTAAAAAGTAGTTTGTATGGTTAAGGTTTAACAGCACTATTGATATTGTTTTCTGTTGGGTAATCCTTTCGTTTCTTCAAATAGCAGTAAGAAATATATTAATAACTATGATTTTAATAAATTATTGGGTTTCTTTGTAAGAAGTTTCTTTGGTTAAGCTTTTATGGCACCATTGGCACTGTAAGGTCATTTTAGTGCCAGTAAATAGATAAAGAGGGCTAAAACAGCCAAAGATGCTCGTGCCTCTATAGACAAGTAGCTTATAAACTAACAAATAGATAAGGACAATAGCAACATAGAAAGAAAAAGGAGCAGAGAGTACCAGACTGCCAACTAACCAGGCAACCTCCTTCATTAAGCTGGCATGATAGTTGGTTTGTTAGGTTAACGTTTTATATCATGATCAACAACGCAAAGTACTTTCAGCGTTGGGAAATAGACAGAAAAAATAGTGACACACAGGTAAAAGGAGCAGACCACGCATGATTGGTTTGGTTTGATTTTGGCTAAACGTCCCTGGCAACACTGTAAGGTCATTTAAGGGACGGGCTACAACGACTCTACCTGTCAGAGCCAACCCAGGCCGAGAGGGACATGGCCCCAGCAGAAAAGCAAAGCTTTACTCGATCAAACAAACTGCGTCACACAGGCCTCAAACTCAAGTCCTCTGTGTCACAGGCAAAGCACCTAACCATTACACCGCAGTTGCCGGTGACCATACCAAAGCACCTGCCAACCACACACTAATATGAAGATGCATCCAACAGATTACTCACCTTGTGCAGATCCTCCAGAGGTAGAGAGACGCTGTTGAGGCCGGAGAACTTCTCTCTGTGACACTGTGAAGGGGGACAACAACCAAACATGAGCGATTTCAGATGATAATGTCATTGGGATCAATTCTTATTCTATCAGAGATACTCTTCAGGAAAATCTTGCATAGATATAGGCTAATAGTTTTCTAGTGTGCACTAAGGTAATGTGAAAGAAAAACTTATTGTGTTCTGCGGCACTGTGAGGGGAGACAACAACCAAACATGACAACATCATAGACACGAAAAGAAAAGATGACTTTACTGATCCCCACACTAAAATCAACTTTCTAATGGCGTTTCACTAGCAGATTTACCATTCATACAAGTGAAGAAAAATAATAGAAATACATCTAATTAAATTAAATATTCACTAGCGAAAACAAGTTTCAGATACAGCAAGGAATAAAAAAATTCAACTCCTGACCACTCAAAGTGATTTTGCAGAGCCTTTTCTCCACCTCACGTTCAGAAACTTAAGATTCATTGGTACAGATTGCAAGACATTTATTATTCATACTAGGGTAAAAGGAATTAAAGAAAAAAATTATTCATCCATGACACCATAACAAAAATTCAACATAAATACATGTAACAAAATTCATTTATAAATCATGCATTAACACACACCATTGCTGGCACAAGAGAAGAGGTTGTTAATTTGTTTTGGTAAGGTGGTTTTATGGCACCTTTGACACTGTAAAGTCATTTTAGTGTCAGGAAGTAGACTAGGACAAAAGTAATGCACAGAGAGAAAAGGAATAAGCAGACAACATTAAAGCACCTGCCGATCCCCTCCCCCTCCCCACATACCATCCACTCAAACTGTTGTACTCTAGGTTCACTACTAGAGTGCTAACAGGGTGAAAATATCGGTGGTAGCTAGAGTTAATATTTTCCTACATGAAAGGTGGTCAAACATTGACCCTCTTTGACTCAGGCAACGCTAGGTGATAAAAATAAAGAGGGTAAAACTGCTGGGCTTTGCCCCGTAATCCCTTATTGCCTCTAGCCTCCAGTCCCCCTCCTTGCAATGCACGCTGTCGAGCCGGGGGGATAGGGACAAAGAGAGAAAAACAATGCGTGCTATACCCAGCCGGCTCTCCAGCACTACTAGTACCTCCATGGTTACATCTCACCTGTAGATGTTTCACAATCTGTGGGTGTGATCTGAAGGACGCCTCGCAATATCGGCAGTCGTAAGTCATGACCTCGCTGTCAAAGTGCGAGGGGATGTGATGGTGGAACCGCATCAGCGAGGAAAACACTCGCTTGCACAGGTGGCATCTGGGTGGGGGACAGAAATAGTTTGGTTCAGTTTGGCTAGGCTAAAACAGCCAAAGATGCTGGCGCCTCCATAAACAACCAGCTTTAAACTAAATTCAGTTTGGCTTAGGTTTTGTAATTTTATGAAGGATATACTGCATTAACACTACTAACATTATCCTCATTGCCAATGATCTCACCTAGAGGAAAAGCCACAGACAAGAGCTTGTTTGTTTGTTTGTTTTGTTGAGGTTATATAGCACTCTCAACACTGTAAGCCCAGGGCGCGTCCATGGCTGAGCAACAGTGCCCCAACCAACAGACGAGGAAGTTCCGGGTTCGAATCCAGGGATGTTCGTCGGGACTTTTTTCCGAGTTTTCATGACTCCAACCCCCATCCTATCGGAGATGGGCATAAAATTCAGAGGTCCCACCTCGCAAATGACCTTACAGTGTTGCATTGGGCGTTAAACCAAAAACCAAACCAAACCATGTAAGGTCATTTCAGCAGCAGGAAATAGATCAGGACAATAGTGAAAATTAAGAGAAGAAGCAGACCACACCAGAACACCTGCCAACCACCCGCAACAAGAGCTCTCTACTACTACTCTAAAACTTCAGCCAGTTTGAGATGAGAGATGAGATATACAACTGCAGTTATCCTTACATAAACCCCAATCTTCTTGAATCCCTCTGTCCCACTATTCAAACTGTGAAGTCATTTCAGGGCCATCACATTGATTAGTTTGTTTAATTAAGGTATTACAGCGCTATCAACTCTATATTGTCATTTTCAGCACCAAGAATACAGCTGTCCCATACTCAATAAAAATAGTAACAACAGCGGGATTTCCCGGAGAGGAGGGGGTAGATCTGCACCTAAATAAACTGCAATAAAATCAACCCTGGTTTTTCTAACGTAAATACCAAGTAAGGGATTGAACTATTGGATGGTAAAACATAGAAAGAAACAAAGGAGCAGACCACACCAGAGTGCCCACCAACCACCCAGCCTGACAAATTCAAGAGTTGCAAACCCTGAGCATGTGAATGGTAGAGTAATATTACTTGAAGACTGTGGTCTGTCTGCCGGTCACGTTGTTAATGCCGTCCAGCTTGGTGGCCAGTGTGGTCTCCTTGAGCACCGTGATGCGGTAACGCCGCTGACCGCCATCTTCAGCCAGGACAGCTGTTGGAGAAGAAAAATGTTGGTTAAGGTTTTATGGCACTACTGAACAATGTTAGGTCAAGAGTAATATTTAGAAAGAAGTAGAAGGGACAGACTGCACCAGAGAACCAGTTAACTGTCCTCATTTGGACTCAGTACGGTATTTTTTGTTTTTATTGAGGTTTTATATGATCAACAATTTGACGTCACTCAAGTGCCATGACAGAGATTAGGACAATAATAACAATCACAAAGACGGAGAGGATGCAGATGACAACAGAGTTGTCTTCAGGAAGAAAATCAGGACGACAGTAGCCATTAGAAAGACATTAAGGAAGCTGACTACATCAGCTCATTTATTCACATGCTGGTATGGACACTTTATTTTTTTTCTTTCACTCTCTCTCTCTCTCTCTTTCTCTCTCTCTCTTTTTCTCTCTCTCTCTCTCTCTCACACACACAGACACATTTACTGTCACACACACACTTACACACCCTCACTGACACACACAAACATCTCACCTTGTTTTTCAGGTTCCCTTGAGCTTAACTCCTCCAAACTCAGACTAGACAAGGGAAAAGAAAAAACCCCCCACAAATCATCAGCTCCTGAACATAAAACATTTCGAAATCTAACAAAGACATAGCTGATTTTATAACATTCAACAAATAACTGAACAGGTGAAAAACAATTATAAAATAGAAAGAAGTAGCAAATCATACAGAGCGCCCGCCAACCACCCTCTCAGCAACTAAATGCAGTTGACAACTAGAAAAACAGCAACAGCATCACCACCACTCCCAACCAATAAGAGCACAAACAACGGAACCGCCAACAACATCCTCATCACAAACATCACATTCTCCTTCAACACCAGCAGGATCAGACTCAACGAGAAAAACAATAGCATAAAAATAACAACAACTACAAAAACAACAACACCCATCTGATCGACTCCCTATCATTTCCTCACTCTTGTACTATCCTAGAAGTCATAAAGCACAACAACAACAAAAAGATCGACGACAACGACAGCAACAATAACAACAACAATAAAAGCAAACACAACCGCCTACATAACTCTACATTTTCTAATCACACTTGCATGATCCCAGAAATGATATGGTAACATAACAACAACAACAACAACAACAACGATGATGATGACGATGACAACAACCATCATTCACTTAATTCACTATTCTCTATTCACTCTTGCACCATCCTAGAAGTGACATGGTACAACAACAACAACAACAACAACAACAACAACAACAACCACCAACACCATTCTCTATTCACTCTTGCACCATCCTAGAAGTGACATGGTACAACAACAACAAAATCCACAACAATAACAACAACAACAACAACAACCAGCACCACCATTCTCTACTCACTCTTGCACCATCCTCGAGGTCACATGATAGGGCAGAGCGTTACTCTCATCCAGCGCAGAATTTGTCTCCCCACCCAGACCTGACCCATTGACACTGCCGCCGTTAAGACTGGCGTTGACCACTGGACTCTCAGCCACGCCCATGCTGCTGTCCACTTTGCCGCCGGATGTCAGGATGTTAGGTCGCTCTTGGACCTTTCTGGCCAGTAACGAGCTGATGGTCAAGTCGGCCGCGGACTCCAGTTTCATGCCCAAGTTGATGTTGTTGTTGTTGTTGATGTTGATGTTGTCGGTGGTGAAGGGTGATGATGAAGACTGGGTGCTCACCGGTTTTGGCTCTGTGGAGTTCAAGCAAAGTTTTGGATTGTTGTACCTGTGGCTGTAGTGTGGTATATATACTCTTTAGTTAATTAGAACTAATTCATAGTTTTGCAAGGTCTTTTTTATAAAAATAGGAATTTCCTTTGTTTTTGTTACCAGTTTTACGTCACGTGCCACACTGTAAGGTAATTTAAGAGATGTTCTACTTAAGCCAAAATGTCGATTTAGCAGACATTGAGATATGAGGGTTCTGCTGCATAAGGACCAGCAATTTCTATGTAAAGCATGAATCACAAAACAATTCTTAAGAAACTCTCAGGAATTTTCACACTCAAGGATTTGAAAAAACTATCCTGAATTATGATGAACCTCAGGTTCGCCTATCCATGTATTAGAGTGACTCACCAATACGTGTATATCCTGAGGTATTACGGTTCTGCTTGAGCTTGCTCTGTGCAGCGGTGGGTGGGGTTTGAGGCTCAGGGAAATTAACGATAATGTTGTGAGCCGTGCGGATGTGGTTGGCCAGTGAGACGTCGTGCTTGAAAGACTTGTGGCAGAACTGATGGAGATAAAATAAAATACACAGAGGATTATTTTTTTAAGGTTTACAGCACTTTCCATGCCTTACTGTTATTGCAGTGTCAAAGTAATTCTCTTTTAGGTTTGGTTGGGTTGCCAGTTTAACATCTCTTGCAACACTGTAAGGTCATTTAAGAGACGGGTTACTTCGACTCTGCCTATCAGGGCCAACCCGGGCTATGAGAAGAACGCCAGCAGAAAAACGAGATTGTCTGCACATGGGATTAAATTCAGGTCTTTCGTGTGTTAGGTGAAGAGCCTAATCATCACACAACAGACGCCTGTTCTTTTAGGTTTACAGGACTGTACCATCATTTCAGTGCCAACAATCAGATTGGACGATCATAACACTTAGAAAAAAGTAATGTTTGTTTGTTTTATTGAAAATTTACAGCTCTATCAGCACTATAAAGTAATTTCAGAGCCAGGAAAAAAATCAGGACAAAAGTAATACTTGAAAAGGATAAGAAGGAGCAGGTCATACTACAGTGTTCACCAACCATCCACGGTCTAAGGCAAGGTAATGCAAAATCATCAAATTTCAAGTCTCAGGTAAGACTTGCTTCGTTGTGGTTTAACGTCACTATTGACACTGTCAGGTTGACTTCTATTGAAGACATTTTGGTTTTTGGTTTTGGTTTAGCGCCCCATGCAACTCAGTAAGGTTATTTACGAGGTGGGACCTCTGAATTTTGTGTCCATCTCCGATAGAACAGGGGTCGAAGCCATAAAAACTCCGAAAAAAATCAGATGGAACCTCCCCGGACTTGAACCCCGGACCTTCTCATCTGTAGGCGGGGGGCACCACAGAATAGATATAATACAGAAGTACAATTCACCACTTCGGAGGGTTCCGTGAATTTCCGTTTTCCGGAGATCCGCCATTTGCCAAAGTGCGCATAACAACGCATAGCA
>JAUKPP010120869.1:1690-15329 GCA_032273245.1 Phyllaplysia taylori
CCCCCCCCCCCCCCCCACAAAAGTACACATAGAAAACAGAACCATATGACCAATATTGCTGCGTATAAACGAAGTATAATACAATTTGGGGGATTTGGTTTGGTTACCAGATTTACGTCCCCTGCAAGACTATAAGGTCATTTAAGAGACGGGCTACTTCGACCCTGCCTGTCAGGGCCAACCTGAGCTGAGAGAGAATAAATCCCAGCTGAAAAAAATCAAATTGTCCTTGCTCAGGTCTTCCGTATGACAGGCGAAGAGCCTAACCATTACACCACAGAGCCGGTTTGCTGATTGTAAACAAAGTATAATAGAATTTTGGGGAAAACAACCCACAAAATTACACATATAGAAACACAACTTGCTAAAAAATCTAAATATAAAGATTGAGGTACAGCGATATAATATACTAAAAAAATTCCTGCATCGTGACAGAGAACTTTACAGTACAATAAGATTACAAATGCAAAACTGTGGTTCATGACCAAATACATGAGCAGAGAGAGAAATCCATCAGAAACAATAGAAACAATGCTTTCCTGATCTTTGAATACTAAAATATCTACCAAAACAAAACATCTTGACTTTATTTTTTGTGAGTTTAAGTGTCATGTGTTTCCCTTTCTTCCAAAATGATGTGAAGATTCTCTTAAACCCTTCCCATTTAACCAACAAATATGATGAACATATGTAACTCCATTGCACAAAACTGTCAAAAATCCTTTTGATACCAGCAAATATGAGGAAAGGCGCTACTATTACTACTTAAATAAGCTTACATATTCTAGAAGGAAGTCTGTAATTAAAGCACAGTATTGGATAATACAACCTTCAACAACACCAAAGTTACACAATATAATAAGCAACTTAAGAATACATACTAACATTCTCTACAAAACATCTTTGTAACATAAACAGGAATGGAACACTGCACAATAACAATGAATAAAGCAACTCAAAGATTAAACTCAAGTTTTAAGGGGATTGACACAAACAACTAAAAAGGGGGACTACAATGATGAATTTACTCTGTGAGGAAACCGAAAGACAAATTACAACTAGAACAAATGATGTCTTATGAGCCTTTATGTGCAATCCGCATAAAAGAGCTTATGCATGTAAATGGCGTCTTCGTATCAATTTCATTCTTTTGTGTTGATGAAATTAAGTGGCGTGAAAAAATAACATAATTTTTTGTCCAATGCACTTCAAGCGTAGAGAACAATAAAATCTAATAAGCAAATTTTCATCTGTTATTAAAACGAATTTGTCTTGAGTGACTGAAAATTTTCATCTTCCACAGGCACTTTAAATTAAAGTGCCTGTGGAAGATGAGGCCTCGGACAAACAGATGAAAAATTTGAATTTGCAAGAGAAAAAAGCAACACTGAGGCACATTCCATACACCTTCTATAATTCAATAATATTAATAAAGCACATTTACACATTAAGATCATAGCAATCTTCACCTCCGCCATCAAAGCACTATCTAATTTGAATGAAATTTTTATCTCATTTTGCTATGCAAATTTTTCATTGCTTGTATCTTAAGAAGCAGAAAAATCATAATACATTGACATAAAAAAATAAAAATAATGAGCACAATAATTTGCAAGACAAAGAACTCATAAGAGTAATTTTACCTTTGTCTGAGTGATCCAGCATTGACACAAGGGAAATGTAAAATACCCACACATAAATTAGGTGTCATATCCTACACACGTCAATATTTTGTTTTGCTTTGTTGAAGTTTTACCATATCAAAATTCTGAGCTCATTTCAGCGTCAGTAAACAGATTAGAGTGTTTGTTTGTGGCCCATACCCTGGTCTAGGGTGAGAAAGGCAATGATGATGAAATAGATTAGGTCAATAGTAACAAGCACAACTACCAACCCCACACCAATTTAAAAGCTAAAATTTATCATTATATGAGAAGACTATGAGAAGTGAATGTTTTCACAATCTTTTTTCTCAATCTCAATAGTTCCCTTACACATATTGCAAAGTAATTATGTAAGACAGCAGTATATTTCTTTTTTTTTTGTATTAGTTTTCCGCCTTGGTAATGGTTCCAAATATCTCTTGCAACAATGACTTAGAAAACTGTGGTCAAGACCCAGAGGATCATTATATTTTAGATGAGAACAAAAAGTTTTCACAAATCCGTAAACATTGCAGATATTATTTTTACAAAATATTATGATTTGTACAAAACTGAAGATCCAATAACAACTCTATTCATACATCTATCCAAAATGAAGAAAAAAATATATATCCACCTGAGGTTGTATTGTTAAGTGTAAATTTATTCACAATCAACACAAAAATAACTATCTGCTAACATTTTTTTAATAATTAGAAAATTCTCACAGCTTTCATCCCCACTTTTGTGTTCTCAAGGTAAGTATATATAGGTGTTATCAGGACAGACAAATGAATAGGCAATTTTTTCAATAAGTCAAAACCACTCTCCTCTCCTGACACATGCACCCTTTGACACAACCCAAACTGAGGTCCCCTACCTGGTTAGCATCTGGTTCCTTGTGGCCAGCCAGGACGAGTTCTGCTGCTGTACGGCCATCTGAGCCTTGCGGTCAAGCAGCTGCTGGACATTGGGCAGCCGGACAGTCAGGAACTCGTTTGGAAACAGCACCACATTCCCGATCAGGTGTACACATGGAATCTGAATAAACAGCAAGAAAATACTGTTTAACCCTACTGTGAAGAATAAATTTCTTCCACCCGTTTCAGACTGAATGTCATGTTCTTTCAGTTCCCATATATAGACAAAGCTCACTCAAATTCTTGGATGAATTCTTCAGCTTTCGAAAACTTCCTCTATGTCTAGTACAATAATGACAATTGCAGCTGGCGTTCTTTACAGGAATTCGCACACTGTTTTCTAACTTCTAAATCCAGTTAGGAGAACAAATGCACAAAAATATAATGAGTGCATTCATCAAAATAATGGAAGACTGTAGGACCAAATATGTCTGAATTTTTACAGACAAATTTGCAAAAATCTCATAAATATCTGCTATTAGTAAAGACCAACATGAACATGAAATGCTTTAGTTGCTTGGAAAAAAAACTTCCATGATTAAGAGGAAAAAAAATGTTACCAAATATTTTCTGTGCATAGTGTCAGTTAAAAAAAAAAATTGCCATGGTGATTCCACAATTGACTGAGTTATAATAATATTTCAGTGTTCTCAGAAAACAAATGTAAACAATTTAGTTTCATGAACACAAAGAGATCACATAATTTCCTTGCATACAAGACAGCTATTATATTATGAAAGGTTTTCCTGAAGACTATTTCTGATAAGACTAAGGAATCTCTGTAAAAACAACAATTGTGGAAGGATGACAATAACAAAATGCTGCTGTACAAATAAGATTCTATTTGCAAATGTGAAAACATAAGTTTCCCTCACCTTCCGGTAGACGTCCCAGATGAGACGAAAGATCCTTTTGTCCAGGACGCGGAAAATTTGAAAGTGCAGGATGAAGAGGCCGATAGCTCCAATGTATCTGAAGCGGTGATCAGTCTCGTTGCTTTCCCCTGTTAGAAAGAAAGGAAATTTTGTTTTCTAAGAATAAGAAAAGTCAATTTAGTGGTGTCAAGCCGCTACCTTATAGCATTTTTCTCTTAGAATGAAGAAAAAACGCAGAAAGGAACAAATACATCTCTTTCTGTTGCTATTTTTGTGTCTTGAAAAAAATCAGAAACAAGGTCAACTGTTCTCTACTTTAACTAGAACATAGAAAACCTAAAACCTTATAGATGAAAATATGAAGGAAAAAGGAGCCAAGTGGTACAGAGAGGGAGGGAGGGAGAGACAGAGGTAGCGAGAGAAAGAGAGGGGAAAAGGCAGAAGAGAGGAAGAGGATAGGAGCCTAAAAAATGCCCAGATCTGAACAATACATCTTGACATCGCAAATGAACAACAAGGGACATAACCATGTTAAATGTGAAGGGCAAATATGTATAGGGGAGCTAACCATGATATTGGCTGAGCCCGTGAGTAGCCAAGGGAGATAATTGAGCTGACTAATAAATCAAGGGACATAAGTTTATCTTAATTTTATTTTCTATAATTTTATAATTATTGAGTAATATATCGATACAAAGTTCATTAACAGTTATAAAAAAGTAGTTTTGAAATAATAAAAAATGTTGAAAAGGCATCCTAATATACAAAACATCCAGAGCGAGGTATTGAAAGTGTTCATAACTTACAATATTTTTCCATGTAAACTCTGCATTGTAAATGTCTATAAAATTACGTAGTCTAACTGCGCCCAACCACCAATTGATCCTTCTGGTTCAGAAGACGTGATGATGGGTTTTCATGTGCCTACATGACAGGGTCACCCATGTTACGCCTAACCCGAAACAATCTGACTTCTTCAGAAGGGTCCGCAATTCCATATTAACAAAATCAAACATTTGAGCAAGAGCATAAGATGTACAAGTCTGAAGTGTACCGTAGTCCAGGTATTTTGGAAATCCCAGGTAATTACTTGAGTGACTACTCAAATACTCTAGATAAGTAGGCCTAATTGTCACTAATTTCTCAAATCGTGACAGCTAACTAAAATTATTCTTCTTTCCTATCGTTGTAATTATTAGGACCTCCTACAATTTATACACTCACTGACCAGCACTGAGCATTGGCAGGGTTAACACTTACCCATGTTGATCATTGAGTAACAAATTTTCAACTGCGGATAAGTGTGGCAGCAACCATCTTAATCCATTCCCCTATGGTCCATGGTTATCCGCCCCTCCCATAATTCGCAATACATTATAATTCCTTACAAAAATGAAGTGAAAGCAAAGCTAGTGGTCCTTCTGTTTAACCATTGGTAAGAACAAATTTGTGATAGAGGTGTTGCTTGTTTGTTGAGTGGTGACAGCACTTTCTCTCTTCCCGCTACTACTAAAATCTCCCTCGCCTGATACATTTTGAACAACAAAAGTACAAAGCCCATACCTGCTCCTCAACTCTCCAAAAAAACAACAACACACAACATTTTAAAACATCCCACTTCGAAATGAAAAGGGTTTTTTTTTCACTTCATATTCACCCCCGAGGGGAGGGATAGAGAAGGCTTTTCCTCCCTTCACATCACATTCATCTCACCTGTCCAAGGCGACCACCTGCCAAGAACGACCACTTTTCTCTCGATAATAAGCAGCCATCTTGGGCAGGTCAGATAAATGTGATGTGAGCCATAATACTGAGGTTACTGACATAGGTCTCCACAAAAATACTCTGAGATGGACTACAGTACGGTTGTGCACTGAAATAGACCTATTTCTCCTTCCACTAAAAGGCCATTCCACCCGGCACAAAAAAGGTCTGTGTGTGTGTGTGTGTGTGTGTGTGAGTCTGTGTGTGTGTGTGTGTGTGTGTGTCTGTGTACTCTGTGTGGAGGTGTTTTAAATCCATTCTAATGATATCATATCCATGATATTAGAACACAATACTTATATCTCAAGTTAGAACACAATACTTATATCTCAAGTTAGAACACAATACTTATACCTCAAGTTTTTTCCTTCAAACATCTGATCGTGGAACAATACATTAAATATAGAGCTGTGTTACACTTGCATAGCTCTCTCTCTCTCTCTCTACCGGCGAAGAGGACATGAGTTCGAGGCCCACATGGGGCAGTTTCTTAGTTCAAGTATATAATATCTCCGTTTTTCTGCTGGGACAATGGCCCTTTCAGCCTGGGTTGGCCCTGACAGGCAGGGTCAAAGTAGCCAGTCTCTTAAATAACCTTACAGTATTGCAAATGACGTTAACCCACAACCAAACCAAACCAAACCAAAAATTTCTCTCTCTCTCTTTCCTTTTCCATTCATCCCTGGCCCCTCCTCTCCCTCCCTCTCCTCAATAAAAAAAAACACACCATGAATAAACTCACCAATTCGAGCCTCAAGTTCAATCATCCAGTCTCGGATGTTGATGGCGAATTCTTCAGCAAACACTCCATTCTTGGACACATTGACCTTGTCGTCATCAAAGGGCTGCTCCACGCAGTTCTGACGACACACATAAAGATTTACAGAAATTAATCAAAAGTAATCTAAAAACTCAGATATAATGAGATCGTCAGGATGTTACACCCAGGGTCTCATCATTTCAATGTGTTTTGACAGAGACAAAAAAGAATGGGCATTTTCTAATTTCTGTCTTAACAACTAAGGTATCGTTACAACCGTGTCCATTATATCGTGTTCCACTGTAGACAAATTATCTGCACTCAATATGACTGACAGAGGGGCAAATTTTGTTCACAATTCTACTTGCATACCGATTAATGGCAAAAGAAAGAACGTAAATTAAAGGGCATACTCCCTTTCTACGCTTAGAAAAGTTGTTATAAATAAAAATAATGCAATTGGAAAATGCATTTGATTTCAACATAGAAATTGAATCATGTGCTGACTAAAAATCAAGTAACCTTTTGTCGAAATTAGTAGAAATTTAACAAAAAACATAATCCGGAATCTGATCTTTAATTTTTATAGTTAATAACAAAAAAAGATTTTCATGACATAAGGAAAACATCAGAAACATAAATTATTAATTACTTGGGCCTACAGTGTCCATCTTCAAGAAGGCTGGGTCAGAGCCATAGACACTCAAAAAGGATTCCAGCATGTCCTTAGTTGGATTCAAACCAAAGAC
The DNA here is from genome assembly GCA_032273245.1 of Phyllaplysia taylori. Classification (NCBI taxonomy): domain Eukaryota; kingdom Metazoa; phylum Mollusca; class Gastropoda; order Aplysiida; family Aplysiidae; genus Phyllaplysia; species Phyllaplysia taylori. The sequence goes on from JAUKPP010120869.1 coordinate 8,402, forward strand.
TTTGCATTCCAAGTCAGGTGCTTTAATGTGCCACCACAGACGTCCCATTACATGTGCCCGCTAATGATACGACAGCAAGGCAAACCAGCATGCCTGTAATATCATTCCGTGGCAAGAATTTTTATACTCCACGGCACACTTTTTCCCAAAACTTGTTTGTTCAGCTAAGGTTTTACAGCGCTATTGACACTGTAGGCCACTTCATTTCCAGGAAGTAGAGATACACGTATTAGGACAAAAGTAATACATAGGATGCAGAAGGTGCAGGCCATACCATAGCACCCTCCAACCACCCACCGGCACATAAATGAAAGAGCATAAAGCGAATACATATGATAAGTCCTTTCATAGCAGGAACATTAATGCCCAACAACAGTAGAACGCGATTATCTCTACGTCTGTTAACTCGACATTCGGCTTAAGTCGACACAATTTGGATTCCCAACTTTTCCTCCATTTACTTCACCAACGTCCCTTAAGTCTACTTTCTCTTTACTCAATGGGTTGTATATAGTCCAAGCAATGTCGACTTATGCCAGTTCCATTGTACTCTAGTACATTTAACAGTGACAAAGCATGAAGCAAATAAACATACCTGGAAAATCATTCCATCGAGCAGTCTACCCTCAAGCATCATCATCAGCTTCTCAAACGGCCGAACTTTGTCCGTGGGGATGCCAAACTTGCCAGGATCATGATGGACTGACTTGACCATCCTGAAATTATTCAAAACAAAATCAAACCGACTGACTTTTTGGTTACCAGTTTTACGTCCCCTGCAATACTGTAAGGTCATTTAAGAGACGGGCTACTTCGACCCTGCCTGTCAGGGCCAATCCGGGCTGAGAGGGGAAAAAAATCCCAGCAGAAAAAAAAAAAGATTGCCCGCGCTCGGGGATAGAACTCGGGTCCTCCACATGACAGACGAAGAGCCTAAAGATTACACCACAGCGCCTGTCTGACTGACTTACAGACCTCATGAAGATTAAAAGTTCACAAGAAAGTTTATCAAACAGTTCTACAGTTGGTCTTTTATCTAGGCCCCAAGATCTTTTAATTGTTCCTACATATCAAAAAATCAAAGCATTCAAAGCAAAATGTGGTTGATGCTAATTAGTTGTCATTTCTATGCATGTAGTGCAGCCTTTTTCTCGATAATAAAACTGTGTTAAATGAATGAGTCTAAGTTTTGTTGACATTCCTGACACATCTAATCAGTATTTCGCTGTAAACTGAAAAAAAGCTATAAAAAATACTAGTCTCTCTCAATAAGTTTATGATAGAATTTGAAGTTTCTCTTGTTTTTCCCAGTGGTGACATAGTCTTCTTGTGGCAATGTAGTTTTTATATGCTTAAAAAGGCATCAGAAAGTTGTAAAATTTTATCAGTCTTTCTATATTATCAACAAATTGCTTTCAGTGGGAAAAAACATGTTTCGATTTGATTATACTAGTTTTAAATCACTTGCAACACTGCAAGGTCATTTCAAGAGACAGGTTACTTTGACCTTGCCTACGAAGGCCAACACGGGCACATGTTAATCCAAGTTACCTTTTGTACAGCGTCCAGTGGTCCTTGAGGCATGGGTGACCGTCTATGATGCTGTCCAGTGTGATTAAGACGGTCAACAAATCTCCCAGGTGTTCAAACACAACCTTTGGAAAGAGGAGAGAATTTAAACTTAAAATTTAAAGCCAAATAACAACAATAAACTCAAATATATCAATACATGAACTTAAACTTAAAAGTTTACAGACAAATAACTACAGTAAACTCAAATATATCAATACATGAATTTAAACTTAAAGTTTACAGCCAAATAACTACAATAAACTCAAATATATCAATATATTAAAAAACTTGTTATTTCCCTTCAGCTGTGACACATATCAAACAACAATTGCAATCAGTAATGCTTTTACAGTATGAATTTCTTGGCTGAGTAGATTCTTTACTGAACTCCTAAATTTGTGATAAAGAACAGATTTACCTTGAAATAAAGAAATCAATGTGGTCAGAAGATGTGTTAGAATTTCTATTTTTATTAAATATCATTTATATATGTGAACATTTTACCTGGAAGTGTACATCAGTGACGTCAATCATTTTGGGCCCAGGTCTGTGAAAGTGAACAAAATGTAAATCTTTTGAGTACACCAAAAGTAAACCGCAGATACTGCGGTCGAATAATAAATAGACCAGTGTGCTGGAAGTCGCTAAAAAAATGAGCAACTGTAAAATGCCACTTGATACGTAAAACCAAGCCACTGTCTCATGTAAACCACTTGAGGGCTCAGAGACAAAAAGGCAAAGGGAGTGGGGTGCTGTCAAGATACACCAGAGGTCGAGGGGGTGACAAGCACAGTTTGTAAAGCCTCCAAAGTTTTAATCAGTTTGAATATTTTTTATTGTAGGTTAGCATTGTGACCTCGTGTCCTGATTGGTAGGTGATCAGTAAGCTCCAGATTAACAGTTTTCGCCATATATGAGCGACGACTGCATGAAAACAATAGTGAAGCAGGCAAGAAGACAGTCATTTAGTCAGTACCTCCATCCATTCGGAACCTGAAGTGACTCATATACTTGCAGAATGTTAAAATGAGGGCTCAGTTATTTGCAAATAAAAAAGATAAATTGGTCCGAACCCAACAGTCTTTTTTTCAATACCAGTGGAAATAAGTGTAATTATTTGCATTTTAAAAAAAATAATTTTTTAATAAATATATGCAACTCATGCGAGAAAAAACAAATTATGCAAAATATCAATTTTGTTTTGTTTTTTGGGGGAAAGTATATCAACACCTTGTCAATGATACATATGTACATTTGGCTTATTTACTAACTATCATGGTCTGAATCTAGTAATCATATCTATATATAACTCATTCAACCAATCCTTACCTGTTTGTGAAAAGACACGAGAGCTGTTTCACCACACTCTTCACAACCTCGTAGGATCTGGACACAAAGCACGACAGGTCCTGCGCAAACAACGTAAGCATTTGTTACAAAAGAGCAGAATATCAACACCATAAGCTTTATTGTTAAATGATAAAAGCATTAAAATAACACTCTTTTTTTTACATTTCCTAGAAATAAATTTATGAAGTCATTACTGTAGTCATAGTGGCTTTCAATAACTTTCCTATAGATAGCAACATAAAGAAAATCTTTTCTACTTCCAAAGAAGCCATTTTAGTTTTACATTATCACTTTGGCAGAATATAATATTGAAGAAAACATAAAAAATTAGTTTGCTTTCCATACATTTGTCACAAAGACCTCCGCAGTGGAATGATTATACCAAAATATGAAATACCTGGAGTAAAGGAAACATCCGGCCAATCTGAATCTGGGCTTCCCCCTCTTCCAGTCCATCTTCAGGCTCTGAGAAAAGTAACAACATAATACAGTTTTATTTTCCTACATATCACAGCATAAAACATTTTTATTTTCCTACATTTCAATGTGTAGTGGGACAATCGATAAAGATCGTCTGTCAGTGTGTAAGTGTAAGTCTCCCAGCTTTACCGACAATGGATTGGTTTTTTTTTATCCATCTTTGGATGAAAAAAATCTTTCCAAATATATGAGGAACAATTCTAATTGATGAACAAGCCTTTAATATTGACATTCACAATACACTTATTCAGAATATTCATAGAATGTCAAGGCAAGGTTTGTCCGCCCTATGATGGTGTCTGCAGAGGATTTCAATGCACAGTATACATGAGCATTAACTGTGGCAAACTTGGTTTTTTTTTTATAGACAATGTCCAGGCAGAATATCACTATTTTTATGAGCATTACATTATGTGACCATTTATTTTCTACTTTATTAGGGAACCCTCTCTTTAACTTCTTATACAATATAGACAGGAAGAATATGCAACATCAATTTTTTTTATCATCAACTTGTTGATTCAAATAATGAGGTCTGATTATGATTTGTAATTACCATCATACAGCTTCTTACCTCCCTCCCCATACATGAGCAGAGCATTGTAGAACTTTGTGTTTGCCTCATGCTTCAGGGCATCCATCTCAGAGCACAGCGCGCCAAGTACAGTGAGAACTTTGTTCAGAATCTTGTTGTCTGTGCGGATCAGTTGAAGCAGAGACGTCTGCTCATATGGGAGAATCTGAGAGTGGAAAAGGCAGCCTGAATGAATGCCGACTTCTAGGAAAAATGATGTAATTTATTAAAAAGAAAGAAATTTAGATTTTTTTAAAATCAAAGAAACCAAAAATAATAATTTATGTATAAAAATAAATACATAGAGGAAAAGGCAGAAATGCATGAAAACTTTTAGAAAGAAGAAGGAACAAATTATTTAATTAACATGAGGAATCTAAGAGATGGGTTAAAAAGGTTTGTATTATATTGAAATATAAACATTTGATGGACAACCAGCTAATTCTGCATACTACATGGCCTACACCTCTTGGTTGCTGCATTTACGTTTTCAGTCTTTTCAAAGATAGAACTCTTAAACACAGGGAAGAATAAGAGGATTTGACTGGGATTTAAAAATAAAAGTCCCTAAAAAAGTGAGCCAAACATCAAAATATTAATGGACAAAAATATGTCGCCTTCTAAGTTCTAATTTGCAAGGAAATCCTCATCCACCCTGCTGCATGATAAACGCATTAATATCATTGCCCTTTCCCACTCATTAACTTCTAAAAATTTAAGCAACAGTTAAGTGGAAGCTTGAAAAGCTTCTCAATGGAGAAAAGCAAAGAATGTGATTACAGATCGAAAGCGTCAAAGGAAGTAATCCCAGTCCTTTACCTGCATTGAGATAGGGTCCAGCGTCATATCCCATGATTCTCCGATGCTTTCGTCGAGAGCATCTTCAATCTCCTTAAGTTGGGTTGCATACTCCTCCAAGAAGTTGCCATACTTCTTTAGCTGTAGTTCTCCAACAATCTCTGCAAACATACAGCATGAGTGAATAAGATTACCTATTCAACAAGCTTTTATGCATAACAGGTAAAAATCTGGACGGGGTGCATCCTACCGTACTCTAGATTGCAGCATGTAGGCTATTTTCTAAACTAGCAAGTTGTCTTTTTGAAAGCTCATTGCTCAAATACATGACATGAAAAGTACTTTTACTTTTGTTGACTGGTTCAGTTCAGAGAGGTTTAGGCCTACTTTCAATTATAACTTTAAGAAGTTTTAAAGTTTAGAAGTAGTGTAGTAGATTTTAGTAGAGATCTATCATTGAGAATTTTTAGATTGCCTCCCATTTGATTGAGATTTTCTCTATCCCTTCATGATGCCTGCAATCTATTGTTTAATTGTCAATCTCAGCCAGGTCTACACCGATCAGGTCAACAGGACCAAAAGTTTCGTCACAAACAACAAATAGGGTTGGCTAAGGTTCAAATCAGGGCTAGGGATTGGGTGAGGGTTAAGAGGGTGGGGATTTATACTTAGAGTTAGACTAACTTTAGACTAGTGACTCTAAATTCAGGAGGAAATCCGTAACAAGTGACCAGCTGGATCGAGCACATCACATCTACTAGGTTATGTTCTGGCATCTGGTGGTTATTGGGACAGCAGCAATAGTTGTATTAACGTCTCTTATTTATTTATCACAGAGTTCATATATTATGATCCTTTGCCTTTACCCTTTCGGCCTTATGCCTAATGGGGGCATCATAGATTAGATGCAGGGTTTGAAGAGGGGATGAAAATCAGAGTACAGACTTGGTCACTCGTAACGGAAGTCCTTTGCCCAACTCCCTAGGCATTCAATTCAGAGTTAGAGTTATAGTTGGTAAAGTGAGAAGTGAGAGTGAGAGTGGTGATCTTGTAGTTTCGTTCTTTAAAGTCAAAGTTCGGGTATCGATGTCGCCCGGGTGTATCGAAGTAGATTGAGCTAAGTGTGAGACCAGGAGGAAACACTCATCCTAGCATTTTTATTACAATTCAGAACTATTTCAGTCTAAGCCTTGCTGTACAAGGCTTAGATTGAAATGGAAATTCTAAAATGTAACATAAAAATGTTGTGTTTCCTTCCAGTCTCATGCTTTGTTCACTCTGTTTCAATACCCGAACAATATCGATACTCGGACCTGACTTTAACGAACGAAACTACAAGTACTACAAGATCACCATGAGAGTTGAGACTGGTGTCTCTAACTTATTCTCAATTATAGGATTTTGCTTGAAACATGTTAGAAAACGGTAGGCTTACTGAGAGAGCCGTCATCAAATTGGTCAAATTCCCAGTCGGTGGGCGTCGCCCCGCTCCCTTGCTGTCCCCCAGCGGACATTGCTGCGGCTAGGTGGAGCCAATTGCGATTTAATTAACACTTTCTCCCCTCTGCTTCTTGTCTAGATAATCCTGCGGTACATTTTTGCTTCCATCCAAACCAGAAACAAAACGCTAATATCTTTGGGACTTATTAAAGCTGGTCTCCCACTTATCACAAGTTGGATCCAACTTTGTTGTTTTCCTCCGGTGATAGTGAAACCGGAAGTCACACATTGATGAGTAAACAGAATTTTTAAAAGACTTGGATTCATAAGTGAAACAATTAAAATATTTTTTGTAATAATTCGGTTGCTCCTTCCAATAAAAGTGAAGAAACAAAGCAATTGCTGAACAGTAAAGAAAAACAAAACAGAGTGTACACTTGAGAGAAGACGCAAGCAGAATTGTCTCTGCGTTAATCTACAAGTAATATTTTGTGGTACTTTGCACTGCCCCCCCCCCTCCCCCCAAGTTGGTTAGTTTTCTTCCCCCATTCACTCTCTTCTGTCTTTCTCTCTTTTTCTCTTCACAGTTGCCTGGCTCTTTATTTTCTTTCTTCTCTCTTCCCACTCTCTCTCTCTCTCTCTCTCTCTCTCTTTGGGGGGGGGGGGGGGGGGGGGGGGGGGGGGGGGGGGGGGGGGGGGGGGGGGGGGGGGGGG
>JAUKPP010120980.1:4856-25501 GCA_032273245.1 Phyllaplysia taylori
AGTGTGTTTATTGGAATTTTTGTGCCACTTGGTATGACGAGTTGACACTCCTGTCTGACCTTGTGTTTTGTGTTTTCTCCAGTGCCGGCGTGGGTCGCACAGGCACGTTCATCGCCCTGGATTATTTCACGCAGTATATGGACAAGCACAGTCTTGATGACTCTATGGACATTTTCAGCTACGTCTTGAAGATGAGGGAGAACCGACCCCGCATGGTGCAGGCAGAGGTAAGCGCTGGAGCAAGAAAGTTTGCAGTAGTGATGGCACTTATAGCAGCATGGAGAGAATAAAAATCACGCACCACAACCTCAACAAACCGTATATAAAATTTTAATGAAGAATATATGTGGGGGTGGGCAAATTTTCAACAGGACGCCTGTCTTCGTCAGGCCCATAAAAATGTATTTTTATAATTAACTTCTTTAAAGACTTCTGTATTCTATGTTGCTTTTTCTGTGTTTGTTGTTGCCTCTACTGAGTGATAGCATTAAAATGTAAACTGTATTGAAACCTGCTTTCTGTGTGGATGAGCAAAAATAGCCTTTTTCACAATGCGCAATGTATTTGCTTTCTCTCTTCTCTTTTATTTGGCAGGCTTTCAAAGAGGAAATGGAGAGGCGCAAGCCAAGTGTAGGTTTCTTGGACAGATTCACAAACCGGTTTAAGACTTCAGGTAATTTGGATTCTTCCAATGTGGGAGATGGGAATTTTTTCTTCTCAACTTATTAATCGATTTGCATGAAGACAAAAACGAATTCACCCATGAGTTTTGAGTTTTCTCTTTTGTCATACATCACTGGATGGCCTGTGTCATCGAGTGTTAGAATTTAAATGATGCGACTTTGAAAGTAGAGGTAATCTTTTTTAATAGTCTGTTAAAAATGTTGGATGTGGTCTAAGTACAGTCCAACTCGCACATAGCGAAATCCGCAGGACGCTGATATCTTTTATTTTGAGTGAAGTTCAGAATGTGCAAATACTCATTATTACTGGAATTTTACATTTTGTTAGTGCAGTCAATATTGTTGCGTTCTGAATTCTACAAGCTTTTCGAATGTCAAGAAACAGTTGTTTTTCGGTCAATGGGATGGGTTGTTTATGTTAAAGTCTTTGTTTTTTTCATTACTAGACCTTGTAGTGTGTAGTTTATCTTGTGTGCTAACACACATTGCTATACTGTAGTAATACCAGGCGTTCGCAGAACCATAGACATCCTGCACAGTTGTTTATTACATGTACGACTTGTTTGCTAACAAAAGCACCAGCAGCTTTTGATGTTTTAGCCGTGCCCAGAAAGTCGTTTGGGCACACAACTGAAGAGTGTTGAAAACTTCTGTGGCATAAGCATCAGCTCTATCAGTATCAGTAGTATCAGGCATGCAAAAACACACATCACTGGCTTACACCCCCCCCTCCCCCCCACCCCTCACTAGAATCAAGGCCACTTACCTTCATTGACACTGCTCACCCACTCTCACTCTTTCTCTTTTTTATCAAGGCGACCTTGATTGACGAAATTTGTGGGTTGTTTTTACTTAGAACTGGCCTTGCAATGCCAACTTTTTTACCATGTACATAGTGGTTTAATTATGAAATGGCCATGTTACAAATACATGTACAAGGAATAAATCACAAAAATTCGGGACCTATAAATCGCCCCCTCATAGACGCAGCATCATGGCAAGACCTTAATTTTAATCACAGTACATGGAGAGACAAACTGCAACAATATATAGACTCAGGGAAATATAACTTTTGAATGCAGCAGCTGACAAGAAGTCACTCAGAAAGGCAAGTGACATGGTCAACAGACCAGAGGCTGCATGCGGATGTGGTCTTTGCAACAATGGCTGTCACTCAGACATAGGTCTTTACAGTGACAGACGCTGCTGCTCAATCCAGACATAGGGTGTATTGACATGGTCAGATCTGACCGCGGTCAGCTCCAAAAAGGGGAAGACCCCCTTGTCAAAAACTGATCTCATGGAGGAATTTCCCGAAAGAAACCTCTCAATACACGAACAAGAAAGGACCAGTGTAACCTTTACAGGGGACATGGGGCAGGCAAGGTCGACACAGATAAATGGATAAATCATATGGACCGAAAATATAAGGCCCAACAAGATAAAGAGGAAGGCAAAAGGAAACCCTCTGATAGTACTGATGTTTGTGTAATTACTATTGCCTTACAATGTGTTCTCCTTTCATTAAATTTTCAACATCGGCTTTTTACTAAGAAAACATACAATGTCACACTTTTTTAGTTAGCAACAAATAAGGCGCAATGTTCCTTCTGGCATGAATCTGAAGGGGAGCTTCCTATGTTCAGCAGCTATAGACTAACTGCAAAGCAAGACCAAATTCAAAACTGCCATCCTCTTCATCGGTGACTGCAACTTGCAGAATCGAAGTACAGTAATCATAGTAATGGCTGAAGCTCTGCCTGACTTTGCAGGACACCATGGTGTCACAATTGTGCAAATGTTTATAACAGAAAAGGTGCACGCCCATCTGTAGGTCAAATTTGTTCTTGCTACAATAGAAAGGGCCCTTGCAAATAGTCCCGTGGTCTTATACGTTCGAGCAGACTATCTGAAAATCACCTTGGGTGCTCGCTTCAAGCCACAACTATATCGGGTCCAGTTATTGATCACGAGCTTTCCCTTGACTTTTCCAAACTAAACACCCTGAAAACTATCTGTCGCAGTAAGAAAGTTGGGGATCCAGATCGATATGGAATTTTGATAAATTAAGTTGAACTGTGGGGACAACTGTCAAGAGTTTCCACTGCCAAGAGGAGACAAGCCAAGGTCAAACCCGTCCACCACTGTTCCACGTGAGGCTTAAGATTGCACCATCTAAATTCAAACATATATTTATGAAATGAAAATGTTAATCTCCAGTAACCATCTTTCGTTCTTTTACAACTTACATCACTTAGTATTATAATAACCCACTCGCAACTTTCTGATGATCAATACTGCCCTCAGTGTAAAAAAAAGTGAAAATATCATGACAATTAAAGTAACTTTAGTACTGGTAACGTCATTTTCTTTTGTAAAACCTTCAAAGTATCCTTTATATTTGAATCAGTAACGATTAAGAAACATTTAGTATGCACATAGCTGACTTCGTCACCAAAACATCAGGTGCAAAATCGGCCATGTGTGCTTGAACTTGAAGCCGCATGTCAAGTTTTGCAGCTGAGATTTCTTAGTGACAAATCCAGCCAAGGTCGTTTTTATTGAAATTATTTGATAAAAGGCAATATTAGTCAGTGCTACTGAAAAATGTTTCATATAGCATGAATATTAAACCTATTTGATCAGGATAATCCGTTTCCCTAAACGAGAAAACAGTTTTTCGTCTCTCCTTTAAAAGTTTAGTTCGAGAACTTGGCCGCTTTCAGCATGGAACCATTGATATCCTATTTGCTTGATGTCTCTCTCAATACATCTTTTCCAAACAAATAAATTACACTTTATTAAATTCCTATTGAAAGATTCTGATTGGCCCCAAAATATTATTCTATATATAGCATACCTGGACTTCCTCTCGTGACAAGAATAGTCTTGCAGGAACGTTTCCATAAAGATCTTTTTGTTTACTCGTGGTAAATCTGTGTAAGTCCTTTCTCGCTGGGGGTGTGGGTGAGTGCTCATGAATGTACATGTCAAATGTATTAATGTTTTCTATCATTGTATCGACCAAATCAAATTTCTCCCTGGGAGACGAATAAACATTGTCATTGTCATTAACTTGTTTGATCAATTTTAGAGTGATGATTTCGGTACCGTATTGTATTGAATTAGTGAGTTCTTTGACAATCTTGCTGAAATACTTTATTTTGTTTGGTTTTCAGGAAGCAGCAAGGAAAAAGATCAGGACTTTGACAAGCCAATACTTCGAATTGTGGGACACCGTGTGGATATTGCACTGAAAGCTCTAGAGCATGAACTGAGGGTACATTCTGAATACGATGTTATAGATTCTACAGTTTATCCTGGCTTTGGCTTTATTTAGGAGTCAGATGCATTATAGTCCTGTGTTTAATGACATCCTGGAATTTGTCATATTCCATGATATACGGGGTGTTTTTTTTATATTGATCAATTCTAAACTGAAATATTTCTAAAACGGTTAGAGCTGAAAAGTAATAGATTTTTTGCACATCATTCACTGGCCATTTAAGTTTTTTTCTGGGATACTTAATAGCATTATGTTGATAGAGAAGGAATTTTGAGACGGAAGTAGCGTCAAAACAGCGCACTGGTATACCAGAGAGCAGCACGTCTAGGAACCATTGTAAGGCAATAAAAAGATAGTTAAAACTGTTTTTACAAAAGGAATCATGTCTACCAAGCTCTGGCTTCATGTCCAACGAAAAAGAAATTGTTATTTTATTGTTTGAAGCTAGAAAGCAATGGATGTTTCTTGGGAGTATCAAATTAATCAAGTCGGTCTTTTTCAATTAATCGGGCACACTGCGGTTCACAAGTCCACTTCTTGCTCACTTTGATATCGCAGCAATTTACATTTCCAGTTGCTACCAAATTTTAAAACCAAGTTTTGATTTAGTTTTTGATTGGGCTCTTCTTGTTGTGCTCAGATGGAATTTTCTCAGAACTGCAGGGGCAATCTGCTTTGTAAATTCACAAGATGCATTTGTTAATTAGATTAGCATCTTTTCTGCACATTTGAATTCGGGGTCTGTCCCCGTAAACTGGCGCTCTCGGGTAGTGTGATCAGGAAATTGGTTGATTTTCGTACCAGAAACAAATTAAATGGATGATCGAGGATTACTGGGTAGAAAGCCGAATGTTTCTATGTCTCTTAGAGGTGTTTCAGTTAAGATTCGATCAATATAAAAAAACATCCCTATTACAGCTTAAGACAGAAAATTATCATGTCATGACAGCCATTGATTGTGCCATAACAGAAGTTTTCAGCACTATTCCTTTCTATGTAAAAGAAAGTTTTGAAATAACAATAATAGATTGCGTTTATATAGCGCATTTCCCCTCTCATAGGCAAGCTCTATGCGCTTTACAATCATTATTACCCCAGCTGACCAAGTCATTCAGAAACCTTCTCAACTTCCAGGGAAGCATACAGTGCAAGCTGCCATTTTACAGGTGCTAAAGCGCTAACATATGGACAAGATCTTTCGCTGTCTATATCCGGGTACCTATTCACACCTGGGTAAAGTGTAGAACATTTGTGTCATGTGCCTCTCCCAAGGGCACAACGTTGGGCCCGAGCTGGGATTTGTACCTGCAACCTTCCGATTACAAGTCTGGCAGCCAAACCATTACACTACCGACGCTCTTTTAGATTGACGATAGATTGTAAAGTGTAAGTTACATAGAGCCTGCTTTCAATGAAACAGTTGCCATGTAAAAATCACAGTCATCATTCATGCAAATATACCAGCATTAAAAGGGATGGGTAATTTCTGTGTTGCATTGGATGAGTAGAATTTGCATATCATATGAACCTAAGCAAACTAGGAAGGATTTCTTGAAAATTTTCCAAATTTGACTTCTTTTTTTATATTTCAAGATGGTCTGCTTTAATGACCTGGTCAACCCAAAATACCTTCATTTGCATCATGATATCTGGGTTTCACTAAAAGAAATGTTCTGAAATTTCTGGAATTGTATTTTTTGTCTTACCATTATAAACCATTAGTGTAGCATTTCATTTTTTTAATATATTGTTGAGATAAAGTGCTAGCTCTGTAAGGATCTTGTTCCCAGATGTCACACCAGCTTGGCAAGGCAAAGGGAATCATGGACCACAGCGGCAGTAGTCTCCCTGTTGGCAATAAAAGTGCAAATATTGACCACAGAGCTGGCGGTGCAGACTCCAGTTTTCCTGCAGGAGTAACTGCGATTCAGAGCAGCCCAAGTGAAACTGCAAGTTTTGGTCGTGGAAAGAAGAAAAACTTGGGTCCAGACTATCAAACAACTTATCAAAAAGCTTTTAGTGGAACTAGGGATATACTGCCTTAAAAACCTATTGCTGGTCAAGAGAGGCGTTCTAGAGCTGGCTTGGTTCCCCGGTCTCCTGTGCACAATAGGTCATCTATTGGTTCAGACCTGGGAACAACATCAGGAGAGCCTAGACCTTCTGTTCCGTATTCTTCTGCAAGTGGCCCTACTTACAGCAGAAATCACTGGAGCCGTAACAGTGGAGAGCCAGGTGGAGCCTCTCAAAGAGCACAGAGTCCCAGGGTAGAGGATAAGAGTAAAAGGGCTTCATCATTATCAAGGATAGGCCAAACTCCAAGTCACTTATCTTCCAACACAGCTATGCCAAAGTCAAGTTCTACAACTTCTGTTCCAACAGGAGGGCGAAGATCCTCATCAAAACCTCCCTTCAAGCACTAGTTGCACTTGTATTGTGTAGTAGACCAACCAACGTATATTTACAGTAGAGTGCTGATAATCCGACAGCCGATAATCCAACAAATTTGCTTATCCGATACTATTAGTGGAAGCAAATTTTGTCCTCTGTTTCATGTCTCGATAATCCGACAATTCACTGTTCCGACTGCAACATAGGTCAAGAGGGAACAAAACTAATAATTACATAGAAAAACTGACATAAACTTTTAGAGTTTTTGGCAGGTAGGACCGGTAACACTATAACAGTCACCACACAAAGAAGAGATGAAACCCCGAAAACCAAATATCACGTTGGTTATGGAGAATCCAATTCACCAAAAAGACGTGTTGTGTACACAAAATGAGCAAGAGCTCGGAAAGTAGCAGACGATTAGTAGGCCTACAGTACCAAGCTCAACCATTATCCTTGGACTCCTCTTACCCACTTCCGACACTGTAGAGCCTGATAACTTTTATGGCATGCCAGATGCCCATAAGTAAACAAGAGAAGCCATCTACAACTTCATCACCCCCTCCTACTCATCCCCTTCTCAACACTGTGTAGAGTCCTATATAAAGAAAGTTTATACAAAGATCAATCAGCTTTTGATACTACATGTACACATAGCTTTTTAATTATGATGTTTTGATAAAAAAAAAGACATATGCAAGACGGTAAAACTGAATGAAATCAAAGTTTTAAATCAAGTAGAGTTCTTTGGGGTCGATTTATAACAGATCCAATCATCTGACAAACTTGATAATCCGATACTTTTGCGGGGACAGGCGATGCCGAATTAACGGTGCTCTACTGTATATGTCTGCGCTTTTTTGCAAATGATTTTCCTTTACAAATGATTGTATCCTTCTGGCACATGAGGTCATTGCTCTCTTAAATTCACTTCATGGGCAGATACCCTGTATAGGTCTCATGACCAATTGGATAAAATAATGTGAACACTTCTAAATGATTATATTTGAAATAGTCTGCCTTTTGCTCTTCCGACTGTGCTCCCACCCTGTGCCCTTTTATTGTACATTTGCTTCATTTATCTGAACCCTTTTTAACTTTAGCGTAAGGGGACTCAACACTTTCGAGACAACTGTTTTTTTTTTTTTTTTACATAAGACTATACTGAAAATCTTTTGTGAGACAAAACATTGTGGCTCAATTATTGACATCTTTGGTGTTGTACCCGGTGCCATGAAATACTGACCATCTTAAAAATTGAATTGTCATTATCTCTCCATCATTTCACATTTTTAAGTTTTTCTTTTTTTTTGTAAGTAAATTGAAATAAATCACAAAAGAGAAGTTGTTTGCAGGTGGCTCATTAATGTTTTGATGCTTAGAAAGTATTCAAAAGTATCATGAAAGTTGGCAATATGGAATTTTATTATTAAAGTGCTCAAATGCACACCGCAATCTACTTGCACTTTTGTGAGTGATTCCCAAAATTGGCACAAATTTCAGTTGCAGACACTCTGAGACACACTACTTTCTGAACAGTGCTTGTTTGCAACAGACACGATTTTTTATTTGCTTTCGGAGGCCATATCGCTCAATGACTAGATTTTTACAATATGCTTGTATTGTTTTTAAATTGTTCATGTTATAGTTGTCCTGAAGTTAAAATCTCGATAATGCATACTGCCTGATACAAAATGTTTGTTGTTTTTCACAATGTGAGTCTGACTACTTTCAGTTAAGATGTTCGTGATGTGGAATTTTGTCACCAAGCGCTGGGAAAAAGACATGGAACCGCAGTAGTATCATCGTGTGTTACACAAATGTGGGCTTGTAATGTCTGCATTTGGCTTTTTGAAATTCATGGGAATTGTCAATATTTTCAAGCTTGGACAAAGGGTAAAAGGTTAGCATTGCCTAATCCGTATTTTTTAATTTTCAGAGATCAAATACTTTGGTTACTACTATTGAAAACACAGGCCTGAAGGGAGTATGCATTGTTGAGGTTTTACTGGAGCAGTTTTCTGTGATTGATTGATTTTTATGATGGTAGACACATCACATATATTTCTGTTTCCAGAGGTATTTCTTTTCCCTTGAAATATTGCTAGCCTGATCAAGGGGCAAAATAGTAGAATTATATAATAATGTATCTTTATACAAGAGAACCTATGGAATGTTCACATGTCTGAACTTACTTGGTTTTGATTAATTCAATTGATTCTTACTATATCTAGATTATGTTACATAACATACCCCATGTTTTTATGAAATGTTGTTATGTGTAGACCATACCTTTTGGGCTAAGACTATCATGAATTTTTCATCTTCCCGTTTTCTCTGATGTTGACTATTATGCTTAGTGCTCTGAGTCTATTTTTTAATGTGCTTGACATCTTGTATGGCCGTGACGATGCTTGAGCATATCAAAGGATTTTCCCCCTCTTTTTCATGTTATTATTATCAGTGAAAGAAGTGTTAATGTTAAACATAACTCTACATAGTGCCACATCGAGAGGAGCTCTTTGTGCAACGTTTGATCATCAGCCTTCTTTATAAACATATTTTTTCTATAATTATTCCCTCATTGTTAATGTGAATGATTCCTTTTTACGATTTAAAAAAAATGTATATATTTCTGTTTTACGATTGTTCTACTTAATGGTCATCAATAGATTTTGTTGGATGATCTTTACATTTTTTTTCCTGAAGTTGCTAAGCTGCACCACACTTATCATTCCAAGTGGTTCTTTTGTGCAGGTTTTATGGTGCTTTTAACACCATACGGTAATTTCTGTGATAGTAAGAAGATTCAGCCAAAGTAACCAGATAGGCCTACTTTGCTTCCTGCTTTTAGCAGATTGGTGGTGGTGATAACGATGGTGATGGGGATGAGGAACTTATATTTCATTAACACTTTGTAGCCACTTCGCACCTATGAGCTGACCGAAATTGGCTGATTTGGTCACTCTGCACATTACATGATATGCACTGAGCCTGAGCAGTTGGCTGGCTGTGACTGATTTATATATATATTATTATGTTCTTTCCTTTTCTTGCTGTGTGACTATAAATGTTAAATAATTACATAGTTTGTCAGTGGCACATACTGACAAACAAGACATTTGATTTATAATGTGGTTATTTCAATTTTTGAGTTAATGACTTTGTTATCAAAAGTCTACATAGTAGCATTTCAAATGTCCATGATTCAGTATTTTGAATTTAGATATCAACTGGTCTTTTCTTTGCGATACTATCCCCATACTCCTTTTATTTGCTATTTCAAAACCTTCATTTTCATTTATGGTGGCTAATGTTATTGAGAGTGAATGTTTTCAGGATGTTTCCTGAATTCAGAACGCTTGATAACGCATGGAAAGAGCGACTAATGCGTTTGGAGTTATTATTGAATTTGATGCCCATCTATATACCTGTTTCATTGAATATTATAAGTCTATCTCATAAGTTTCAACCTTTTAATGTAGCTTAGTTTGCAATATTTTTTACATATATACAAAGAGTGCCAAACAGCGATATGAAAATATATTAAGGGCTCATGTTACTCATAAAGTGCCAGCTTGTTTGTCCAAGTTTTTCTTGCAGTGATTCTTGTTAATGCTTTCAATATTTGCCTCATTTCGGTCTTGAGTCAAGCTTAAGAAAGTGGCGGATATCTCCAGTCGAAAATTGGTCGCATCCTTTTCTATTTATATTAGATCAGAATTCATATTAATATTACACGCTGGTTTAGTGCGGTGAGTTGTTCAACTCTTCTCTTTGTATTATTTACCAACTTTCTTGAATCCTTGTGGATCTTAACTTATACAACTATGTTAGAGATGGAGGTAGATTTGAACAGGAATAAATAGGAAAACTCCTTGTCTTATACACGAGTACAGCATTCCCCATGAAGGTTTGTTTATGCCCGTCAGAATAGAGTCTTAAACCATTTACGTTGGTTTGTTTTTGGATGCCAGAGTAGAGTCTTAAACCAGTTATGTCGGTTTGTCTTTGCATGTCAGAGTAGAGTCTTAAGGGCTTCAAGTGTAAGCCTATTTCATTGACTACAATGAAGATCAAGACCTTTGTATTGCAAGAAATGACTGGACATTTGAAAGTTAACATGTTACTGTGAGTCGCTGGATTCGTCCTGTAGAAGCTGCTGTGACCACAAGGTATATATATATCGTAATGGACTTGAACTTTCTATTTTACATATATCATGTACATGTATAATTTTACTGTTGACCAACAATGTTAAACAAGAGAGTTGAAAGACGTCATGTATTTTTTCTATTCTAGATGTGCTTGGGTTTGCTGCGAATCATTGAGCCAATTATTACTTTTCACAATTTATTGTTTTATTCTGTCTTTCTTCAACATATTATTGTATACCTTTATTGAAACTTATTGGTGGAACCTACATGTATGTAATATACAGTAGAACCCGCATAAGTCGACGTTGCTGGGACTATTGAAATCACGTTTTGTAAAGAGTTAAGGGATGTCGATGTAGTAAATAAAAAGAACTAGCTGAGCACCCGATTTGCTTGGGGTAATCAGAAAGGGAAGGATGAGGCAGAAGGAACTATGGTCAGTTTTATGCTGAAAGTGAAACATAACAATGGCAAATTTCAAAAGAAAGAAACCTGCAAACCAATGAAGCATTTTAGATCAGAACAAACGAATAGGTACTCTCATGCTATTTTTCAATCCAGGATTCTTCGTAAACAGCATTTCTAGTTTGTGCATTTGGAGACAAAATAATACAGAATGCCTGTCTCTAGTTCTTGATAGGGTAACAGTTAATATTAGTGCAGATCCCCGTTCTTTGAATGAGATAACATTCGTTTATATTTCTATTATCATGATACATGAACATGTATATCCTCTCTGACGATCTTTCTGGTGACGTATGCTTTTCTCAGTCATTCTTTGTGTCTCTATCTATTCTTCTCTATGTTCCGATTTTTGCTCTAGGAGAAGAAAAGAATTCCCTCAGTGGCGGAATTGAACTTTTTTTTATCCAATAACAGGCGGGGATGCTACCTCTTCACATAGTTTCTTTCCTCTGTCCACCTTGATTTCCTTTGCGTCTTTCTCTTTCTCTGTCTCGCTAACAGTACGCCTACACACCCTTTCTGTTTGCCCTTTCTCTCTTTCTTTGTCTTTCATAAATCATTAGGGTTTGGGCCTCTCTGCTTCAATATGTCTCCCTCTTTCGGTCTTAAGAGTGAAAATTTCCTGACAGTAGTCGAACCCCAGTCCCCTACTTGATAGGTGAGAATTCTTTCCACTTTACCCTATTATAAGATTACTGGAAGTTGCATCAGGGTAAAAACTTGTCCTCTCTATCTGTACCCATTGCAAGTCTCTCTTTTGTTTTCCTCTTTCTCATTATTTTCCACATTTGCCCTCTCTTTTTCTGTGGTTCTACCTGTCTCCTCCCCTCTCTTTTTCCTTCTTTCACTCTTATTATCTTTCTTTTTTTTTTGCATGTGAATTCATGTGGTTTTTCCTTGCTTGGATTTTTTAAAACTCCAATGTCTAAGGTCCGAAGGAAATTCATATTAAAAACCCAGTAGCCTGTTCTTTGGGAATTCCCAATGTGCTGTTTCGCGCAACTTACTTTTGAACGGAGCTATGGAGCTATATATATATAAAATAGACAAACACAGCGGAAGTTCTGAAAATACAGAGATAGAAGCGCCAACTTACAAAAGCGATCTGCGAAATAAAGAACTTTTTATTTTTGCAGCATGATTGTCTCAAAATGGAAAAAACGAAGGGCGTCATGATCTGGAGAAAATGTTTAAGAATCTTTTGGCGAAAACGGCATGTCGATTGATGCAGTCATTAAAAAGCCTTTTGAAAATAAAAAATTCGGCCACCACAAAAAGATAATGGAAGTTGGAAATTCCAAATCGTGTTAACTTAAGCTGAATATTGAGTTAACAGATGTCGAGATATGCGGGTTCTACTATATACATATATGTACACCTTGTGGAATATGATTTCATATAATTTGTGTAATTAGAAATGATGCATTCAAGAGCTGATTATGCTTCGCTTTTGCTTTAATAAAGGAGAATTGATTAAATATTACTTGATTTCCTGTTCCTGTTTTTCTTCTCAATATCCATCTCTGGTGTCAATAAATCTTTAGTCTAGAAAAACAGCATTGAAATGACCTAACAGTGTCAATAAATCTTTAGTCTAGAAAAACAGCATTGAAATAATCTAACAGTTTCAATTAATCTTTAGTCTAGAAAAATAGCACTGAAATGACCTAACAGTGTCAATAAATCTTTAGTCTAGAAAAACAGCACTGAAATGACCTAACAGTGTCAATAAATCTTTAGTCTAGAAAAACAGCATAGAAATGACCTAACAGTGTCAATAAATCTTTAGTCTAGAAAAACAGCACTGAAATGACCTAACAGTATCAATAAATCTTAGTCTAGAAAAATAGCACTGAAATGACCTAACAGTGTCAATAAATCTTTAGTCTAGAAAAACAGCACTGAAATGACCTAACAGTGTCAATAAATCTTTAGTCTAGAAAAACAGCATTGAAATGACCTAACAGTGTCAATACATCTTTAGTCTAGAAAAACAGCATAGAAATGACCTAACAGTATCAATCAATCTTTAGTCTAGAAAAACAGCACTGAAATGACCTAACAGTGTTAATAAATCTTTAGTCTAGAAAAACAGCACTGAAATGACCTTACAGTGTTAATAAATCTTTGGTCTAGAAAAACAGCACTGAAATGAATTTTCAGCATCAATAATTGTGCTATACAGTCTAGTAGTACAATGTTCAAATGACTCTACAGTGTTAATGGTGAATTACAGCAAAAACAACGGCATTGAAATTACCATTAGATAGTAGTTTAAGGAGTAAATTATAGAGATGCCAGCCTTTGGCTGTTTTTGCCCTTCAATTGAAATAATAATAATAATAATAATGGATTGCATTTATATCGCACTTATCCCAATTACTGGCTCTATGTGCTTTACAATCATTATTACCCCAGTAGACCAAGTCATTCAGAAACCTTCTCAACTTCCTAGGAAGCATACTACAGTGCAAGCAGCCATTTTACAAGCGTTCAAACACTAACATACTGACAAGATCGTTCGCCCCATACACACCTGGATGAAGTGAGGAAAATCTGTGTAAAGTGCCTTTCCCAAGGACACAACGTTGGGCCCGAGCCGGGATTCGAACTCGCAACTTTCCGATTAAGAGTCCGGCAGCCTAACCACTAGACTACCGAAGCCATCTACACATTGTCAATTGTGAAATACAGCCTCAACAGCAAAAAACTGGTGTCTGAGATATAATGGTTAGGCTCTTTGCCTATCACTGATCACTAAAAAAAACTGAGTTCAATGCCTAAGTGGGGACTAAAAAGCTGTGAGCACCAAACTCAGCGTACGACCTTACAACTGCAAAGAAAGGTATGCCTAGGTGTGAAACAAAATTTCAGATGCACGACACACTTAAATGTCTACACTGTGCATAAATTCCCATACGCCAGGTGTAAATTGCCCAAACATTTGTGCCAGTGGGAAGGTCTACTACTAACGAGACTTACACCGTGTGTAGCCACCAAACTTTCATGCATGACAAATTTGTTCAAAATCCACTTAGGTGTAGCAGCTACGACCTACTAGCCCGTGCGACAAAGTCTATACATGTATTTCATGCATGTAGTCACAGCATCTGTGTCTTTCTGCCGGGATCCATCCCTCTCAGCCCGAGTTCGCCATGGTAGGCAGGGTCAGAGTAAATAATGTTACACTGACAGCGTTGCAAGGGCTGTACAACTAACAACAAAGTTTGGTTTGGTTACCAGTTTAAGGTCATTTAAGAGACGGGCTACTTCGACCCTACCTGTCAGGCAAGGCCAACCGGGGCTGAGAGGGAAAAAATTCCAGCAGAAAAAAAACCCCAGATCGTCCACGATCAGGGATCGAACTGGGGTCTTCCGCATGTCAGGCAAAGAGCTTAACCATTACACCACAGCGCCGGTGAGTAAATAACGTTACACTGACAGCATTGCAAGGGGTGTAAAACTAACAAAACCAAACCAAACTGAACCAAATAGCAAAAAAAAACCTCACCAACACATGAGAATGCTTATGTTGTACATCAATCTAGGTTTTTATTACAATGCAATAAAAGGCACTTGATCTACTCTCCTACCACACAGCAGTAAGAGAACCTTCAGAATAATATACATGTAATAGTAAAATATGATGATATATTCACATCCATCTGTACAAAAATTTCTGTTTCTTATCTTACCTGTTCCCCCTTCCTTTTATCATCCAAAAAAGACTTAAATTGATGAAAGATTATTCTCTCTGTGGTGACTGGTATGGGAAGGGGTGGAAACTAGGGACACACAATCACTAACAACACGATACGAGGGCTGGCTGAAAAGTAATACTTCCAAGGCTGTAAAATCAAAACCCTTCAATGAAACAAAAGCAACTTAACATGCATATACAATGCACGCTCAACCCTTTGCCTTCCCGTATACAAAATGCGAATTGTGTATGCCATCAATTTTGAAATCTTTGCATTATAAAATGTGCGTAAATGTAAGCAACTCTGTCAGAAGCAAAATAACCTCAGTGAACCTGTGTTCGAAACAATGTGCTGTAGTTGAGTTCCTTTCAGTAGAAGGTTCTCCTCCTTTTGTCAATCCATGAATGTTGATGAACATTCTCGTAATAATCTAAGCTAATCTAATCTAATTATCTAATCCTGGCCAAGTTGTGACCGACGTAATTATTGCCACTTTCGCTATTGTTTTCTTCTGCTCCCTTTGTTCCAGTCTAATGATAATGTTCATGTTCTCTGCACGCGTGTGAACCATCATCTCTGTTCCCAATAAAGAACCCGAAATCAACAATGAAAGAAAGGAAGCTGTGCATGTTGAGGCTTGTGTAGACGTGATGTCACGTGATCCTCCTCTGAAAAGAACTCAGTCACAGCACTTCACTTCAAATGTAGGTGATTGAGGTTTCCATATTTCATCTGGTGGAGTTTCGAATACGTTTTGTTACGCAATCAATTATGCACGTCTGTGACCTCATACGTGAGTCAAGCTTTATGTGTCTGTAGGCATAGGGGTCGGGCCTATACCCTGTAAATTAAGTGTTGTTTCATCAGAGATTTTTTTATTTTACAGCACTACTTTTCCGCCGCCCCTCAAAGTAATTTAGTGTCCCAAGACTCCATACCCTCCCATACATCGTCACCGTTACCTAAGACTATCGTAAGTGAAAAAGTAGCAAAAATCAGTTACGACAGTCTTAGGGAACGGTGACGACATGTAATTGATCACATGCATTTGCTACAAGCGACTCGCCTGAAGGAAAAGATCAACAGGAAAATCAGGAGAACTCTAAAAACACATGTTGGAGATAGTTGTGAACAATTTCAAAGTCGGAGCACGAACATTAAACACCTACAGCAGTGAGATTCCTCATTCAAACATGTGATCAATTACTAATTATAGATTGTGAACCTTCATGAATTAAAAAATACTTTACGATAACCAAACTTGAATACATTCCATCCTTGGTGAAAAAATATGGGAAATGTTCTGTATTTGTTGGAACTGAAGCAACTTAGTTTTGTCCCTCTTTTTGTGTGGCACCCTGTACAGAAAACAAAAACAAAATTTGAGACCGTGACAGAGTGAGGATGTTCTGTCTATATATTTACATCATTACATCAAGTTTCAATAAAAATGCCCACAATATTTACAACCTCATGTATGTTAAAACAAACATGCCTTTCTTTTAACATTAAGCTGTCTAAAAG
This sequence comes from Phyllaplysia taylori, assembly GCA_032273245.1. Taxonomy (NCBI): domain Eukaryota; kingdom Metazoa; phylum Mollusca; class Gastropoda; order Aplysiida; family Aplysiidae; genus Phyllaplysia; species Phyllaplysia taylori. The sequence goes on from JAUKPP010120980.1 coordinate 21,064, forward strand.
AGGGATATATCTTTTCGTTTAAGATTTTCAAAAATCTAGAAAGAAAAAAATTGTCCCATGAAAGGAGTCCAGGACGAAAAGGATCAGATCCTGTGTACATGTAGGGACCAAATAGTCAGTTGGTGGTGGGGGGGGGGGGGGGGACCGTTTTATTCACAGGCTACTGTTGTTGTTGTTTTTATCATCGCATTGATACAGCATATAATCGTTTTTTATAAAGGACAAATCTTTCTGCGTAGAGTACAGTGCGCTGGACTGCAAGTGCTACTGTCAAAAGAAATCAATATGGTGTGAAAAATCTACTTTTGGTGACAATTATCCAGTTGAAAGTTGGCAAATTTAGGTGTGATGATTCTTTCTAATTTTTTTTTTATCAATATCACCATTGCAACTTTTGACAAAGAGTAACAGATCTTCCAAAATTGCAAACATCCAAGCACCATTCACAAAACACACACACACACACATACACACACACACAGACCCCAACACACAAACACAAAAACACCCGACTTGTGGAATATTGAAACATTAAAAAAAAAAATTAATAAGACAGGAATATAATTGCTGTGATGATATTTCAGTTCGGAATGTATTACAGTACAAACTTTCTAACACACACACATCTATTAATCAGGAATGATTGCTGTATATACTATGCTGGCCTGGTCTAGATACTGGTCTAATGCAATACAATTTGAGCCAATGGAGCTGTGTTAGTCTTATACACTTGGAATTGTGGTTTTATGAAAACAAAACGCACCCAAATTATGCATACAGAAATGCTTATCATGCAAGGTACAAATGGCAAATTACGCAAAAGTACATATTGTAAGGCTCTCAACCTCTGAAAAAACTTAATTTTTATTGTAGCCTATGTATCTTTTACCCAACTTCTTTGTCAAGATTTACAAAGCTTATACGGAAAATTTGAGTTGGACAACACTCATTGCTTTACCCAACTTGACTCAATCGAAATGAGAAAATTTTATATTTTTCCCAGCGCTCACAGTCCATAAGTGAATAGAAGCTAATTAATTAGTTTTTCACTTCAGCTTGCTTTGATTCGTTGGCTTCATACTCGTGCTTTTTGTTTAAATTATCCGTAATCTGCCAGTTTTGCCAGAGATAATACATACAAGGCTTTTTGAGATAAGTATCAGAGCCAACCTAGAAGCATCATGACGTAATCTGTGTGAACAGTGCTTATGGTGCAATCGAAGCGCGGTCAAGAAAGGCAGGGTCAATGAGAGGCTTGTTTCGATTTGGCCACACTCGTAATGCACTGTTGTCATGGAGTCTTTCATGCCGTAGCAATTTATTTTTTTTGGTTTTGGTACGGTAACTTTTTTACCTAAAAAATACAGAATTATGCAAAATTATGCTGAGATAGAAAATTTTGCAAAAATTCTGCAGAAAGTGCTGAATTATGCAAGCACATAAAACCGCAATCCCAGATACATTGCTCATTCTCAAACAATTTTTTAGCTTCTGACACCATGGCCACAAACAAATAAGTGGATATTATTTCAACACATATGAAGGCTATCAAAATGAAACTCTTATTCCTTTCATCATCCTTTACTGACTTGATTTATCTACATGTATTCCTTGTATTCTTTCAAAAACACCTTTCTCGTAATCAAGTCTGAATTTAGTGACCAGTTTAAGGTCCCTTGCAACACTGTGTAAGGTAATTTAAGAGACAGACTACTTCAACCCTGCCTGTCAGGGCCAACCTGGGCTGAGAGGGACGGACCCTAGCAGAAAGACACAGATCTATGCTCATCCCCAATTGGGAATCGGTATCGGGTCTTCTGTGTGAAAGGCAGAGCATACACCACAGATGCCTGTATATTTAGGCTGAGCTCCCACACAAACAAATATTTTCAGATCCCAACTTTTAAATGAACGCACAATAAAGACATGAGGACGAAAAATAGAGCATAGATATATATACACAGGCATGTTATGTAATTAGATATAGAGGATAAGTAAAAATTCTCTTTTTCTCTTTTGTTCTTCTCTTTTTGCGTATCTCATATTTCTCTCTCATAAACACATAAAGAATTCAATAATTTAAAACACTCACATGCTCACATCGAAGGAGATTCAAACATTATTTGGAGCCTTAGCCACAACACAAGTATGGGCACTTGTTTATCTTATAGCTCATAGTCGAACATAACATGAATTTCAAGAGTGGCTCAGTGGTATTATAACTCCTTTGCCCTTCAACTTGGGAAAAAAAAAGAAAGGAAAAATCTCAAGCCCCTACTGAATGCTTTATGCGAACAATGGAATGTGTATACATTATAATGCATTACGTGAATAATTTTGATCATCTGTGAATTTTAATTTTACACTGTTGAGATAAAGGAAAGGAAGAAAAAACAGAGTAAATTAAGGAGAAAAAGGAAAATACTGAATAAATAAGTAGAAAATAAAGAAAAAGAAAAGGAAATACATTTAAAAACACGAGCAATTCATAGTGTACTTTATTGATACTGAAGTAATCCTTTTGGTAACTCTACTGTTTGTCGCGAGTAATCACTAGTGTGCTCCTAGAGTTGTCTACTGTGTGTCGAGCATTCACTACAGGTGTGCTCCTAGAGTTGTCTTTTTATGAGGAGGACGTTTTTCCTGCAAATGTCGTGACAGTGGACTAGGTTCACGAGATGTTACCTGTGATATAAAAGACACAGAAATGGCAGCAAAAGTCACCCTCTTCTGTCTCTTCAGCCACAAAATAACACTTTGCAGCTGCGCAGATGGAAGGGCCAAGGAGCCGTATATCACCTATGTGCAGCGAACCATGAGGCAATCTGGCTTCTTAGGCTTGGTGCTCGAGTGACCCACAATAAATGGTTAAAATCTAAGGCTTGACGACTGCATTGAACCTAACGTCTCAGTATTATCGTCCCGCTGGAGTTTGTGTGTGTGTGTGTGTGTGTGTGTGTGTGTGTGTGTGTGTGTGTGTGTGTGTGTGTGTGTGCGTGTGTCTGTGTGAGAGAGAGAGCATGTGTGTGTGTGTGTGCGTGGTGAGAGGGGGAAGGAGACAGGAAGGGAGATAATAACCGTAACCCTTGACGTGTCATGAGTGCATTGAGGTCAGTCGTGAATAGGGCATTATCACAGGTAAGGTCATGGCCACTCCATCACTATATCTGAAGTCAAGGTCACAAAAATGCCTGCAAAGGTGAAGGTCACACTGCCATGGCAAAGGTAAGCTTCCACTGCCATGGCAAAGGTGAAGGTCACACTGCTGTAGCAAAGGTGAAGGTCACATTGCCGTAGCATTGGTGAAGGTTACACTGCCATGGCAAAGGTCACGACTACATTGCCACTATCACAGCGGAAAAGGGTAACATCATCGCTACAAAGGTCAAGGCATAGTGGCCTTCATCAGCTGCTGGAGTCGGTCAAGGCGCTCATCAATTTCGCTGATCTCCGCAGATCTGTCGAAACCCTCGCTGTCATCATCTTCTCCTGGAAAAGATTAAGTTTGGTTTAGTTTAGAATTCATGGCACTATTGACACTAAGGTAATTTCAACCTCTGAAAGTAGATAAGAACAATAGTTACACATAGAAAGAATAAGAACAAGCAAATCCTACCCCAGTGCCCATCAACCACCTACTTTTCTGTCATCTGCATTTATTGCCAAATTGGGGCCTAAAATTTGCCAAATCTTGCCAAAAAAAACTCCCAAAATTGCCAAAACATTTGCGGGTTTCCCCCTGGCCGAAGCCGGTTTTAATTTCTGATAGGAAAAAAAAAAAAAAAATTGAGCAGGGAAGGAGGAGGAGGAGGAGGAAAAAGAAAAAGAAATGGGACTCCCGATTCATAGACCATACCGGCGCGGGGAAAAGGAAAATACGGAGCTTCACCTTAGCATGACAACACCAAAAGAGAGAGAAAGAAAGACAGAATGCGTGTGTGTGTGTGTGAGAGAGAGAGAGAGAGAGAGAGAGAGAGAGAGAGACAGAGACGGAGAAGGTGAAAGGGGAGTGATAGCTGTGATAGCTGCATACACTTTGCTAATGTTGGTAGACAGAGAGAGAAAGAAGGAGAATAAGAATTGGATCTCTTGAACCATATCGGGCCGAGAAAGGAAACGAGGAAAATATGGAGCTTGATCTGAAAGACCTTGACAACATGGAGAGAGAGAAATAAGAGAATGAGAGAGAGAGAGAAAGAGAAAGCGAGACAGTGAAGGCGAGAGGGAAGGGATGGATGCATTTGCAAACTTTGGTGACACCAGAAGAATAGGAGAGAGAGAGAGAGAGAGAGAGAGAGAGAAGAAGAAGAAGAAGAAGAAGAAGAAGAAGAAGAAGAAGAAGAAGAAAAAGAAGAAGAAGGAGAAGAAGAAGAAGAAGGAGAAGAAGAAGAAGAAGAAGAAGAAGAAGAAGAAGAAGAAGAAGAAGAAGAAGAAGAAG